>JAMJFZ010001695.1:0-112053 GCA_026225945.1 Cricetomys ansorgei
CACAGATGTAAACACACTACCAATGGGTATTTCAACATAGTGGTCAATGCGGCCTTATCAAACTATGCACTCTGAGTGTGATTCCAGCTTCTCTCACACACAAGACTCTCAGAAGTAACTAAAATACGTCTTGCAACAGCATCTACTAAGAAACACTCTCCTAATACGCCTAACACATTGAAACACAGTTCCTATGCGTTTCTCCACTAAAACATGAATACATGTCTTTTCTAACTAAGGAAACAAGGAAACTGCAAAGGCGACTACAGAAAAGAAGTGTTTCAAGAACTGAGTAACATGTGTGTTCCAAATGCAATTCTAACCGCAGGAACGTCTGAAACACAACACAGATGTAAACACACTACCAATGGGTATTTCAACATAGTGGTCAATGCGGCCTTATCAAACTATGCACTCTGAGTGTGATTCCAGCTTCTCTCACACACAAGACTCTCAGAAGTAACTAAAATACGTCTTGCAACAGCATCTACTAAGAAACACTCTCCTAATACGCCTAACACATTGAAACACAGTTCCTATGCGTTTCACCACTAAAACATGAATACATGTCTTTTCTAACTAAGGAAACAAGGAAACTGCAAAGGCGACTACAGAAAAGAAGTGTTTCAAGAACTGAGTAACATGTGTGTTCCAAATGCAATTCTAACCGCAGGAACGTCTGAAACACAACACAGATGTAAACACACTACCAATGGGTATTTCAACATAGTGGTCAATGCGGCCTTATCAAACTATGCACTCTGAGTGTGATTCCAGCTTCTCTCACACACAAGACTCTCAGAAGTAACTAAAATACGTCTTGCAACAGCATCTACTAAGAAACACTCTCCTAATACGCCTAACACATTGAAACACAGTTCCTATGCGTTTCTCACTAAAACATGAATACATGTCTTTTCTAACTAAGGAAACAAGGAAACTGCAAAGGCGACTACAGAAAAGAAGTGTTTCAAGAACTGAGTAACATGTGTGTTCCAAATGCAATTCTAACCGCAGGAACGTCTGAAACACAACACAGATGTAAACACACTACCAATGGGTATTTCAACATAGTGGTCAATGCGGCCTTATCAAACTATGCACTCTGAGTGTGATTCCAGCTTCTCTCACACACAAGACTCTCAGAAGTAACTAAAATACGTCTTGCAACAGCATCTACTAAGAAACACTCTCCTAATACGCCTAACACATTGAAACACAGTTCCTATGCGTTTCACCACTAAAACATGAATACATGTCTTTTCTAACTAAGGAAACAAGGAAACTGCAAAGGCGACTACAGAAAAGAAGTGTTTCAAGAACTGAGTAACATGTGTGTTCCAAATGCAATTCTAACCGCAGGAACGTCTGAAACACAACACAGATGTAAACACACTACCAATGGGTATTTCAACATAGTGGTCAATGCGGCCTTATCAAACTATGCACTCTGAGTGTGATTCCAGCTTCTCTCACACACAAGACTCTCAGAAGTAACTAAAATACGTCTTGCAACAGCATCTACTAAGAAACACTCTCCTAATACGCCTAACACATTGAAACACAGTTCCTATGCGTTTCACCACTAAAACATGAATACATGTCTTTTCTAACTAAGGAAACAAGGAAACTGCAAAGGCGACTACAGAAAAGAAGTGTTTCAAGAACTGAGTAACATGTGTGTTCCAAATGCAATTCTAACCGCAGGAACGTCTGAAACACAACACAGATGTAAACACACTACCAATGGCTATTTCAACATAGTGGTCAATGCGGCCTTATCAAACTATGCACTCTGAGTGTGATTCCAGCTTCTCTCACACACAAGACTCTCAGAAGTAACTAAAATACGTCTTGCAACAGCATCTACTAAGAAACACTCTCCTAATACGCCTAACACATTGAAACACAGTTCCTATGCGTTTCACCACTAAAACATGAATACATGTCTTTTCTAACTAAGGAAACAAGGAAACTGCAAAGGCGACTACAGAAAAGAAGTGTTTCAAGAACTGAGTAACATGTGTGTTCCAAATGCAATTCTAACCGCAGGAACGTCTGAAACACAACACAGATGTAAACACACTACCAATGGGTATTTCAACATAGTGGTCAATGCGGCCTTATCAAACTATGCACTCTGAGTGTGATTCCAGCTTCTCTCACACACAAGACTCTCAGAAGTAACTAAAATACGTCTTGCAACAGCATCTACTAAGAAACACTCTCCTAATACGCCTAACACATTGAAACACAGTTCCTATGCGTTTCACCACTAAAACATGAATACATGTCTTTTCTAACTAAGGAAACAAGGAAACTGCAAAGGCGACTACAGAAAAGAAGTGTTTCAAGAACTGAGTAACATGTGTGTTCCAAATGCAATTCTAACCGCAGGAACGTCTGAAACACAACACAGATGTAAACACACTACCAATGGGTATTTCAACATAGTGGTCAATGCGGCCTTATCAAACTATGCACTCTGAGTGTGATTCCAGCTTCTCTCACACACAAGACTCTCAGAAGTAACTAAAATACGTCTTGCAACAGCATCTACTAAGAAACACTCTCCTAATACGCCTAACACATTGAAACACAGTTCCTATGCGTTTCACCACTAAAACATGAATACATGTCTTTTCTAACTAAGGAAACAAGGAAACTGCAAAGGCGACTACAGAAAAGAAGTGTTTCAAGAACTGAGTAACATGTGTGTTCCAAATGCAATTCTAACCGCAGGAACGTCTGAAACACAACACAGATGTAAACACACTACCAATGGGTATTTCAACATAGTGGTCAATGCGGCCTTATCAAACTATGCACTCTGAGTGTGATTCCAGCTTCTCTCACACACAAGACTCTCAGAAGTAACTAAAATACGTCTTGCAACAGCATCTACTAAGAAACACTCTCCTAATACGCCTAACACATTGAAACACAGTTCCTATGCGTTTCACCACTAAAACATGAATACATGTCTTTTCTAACTAAGGAAACAAGGAAACTGCAAAGGCGACTACAGAAAAGAAGTGTTTCAAGAACTGAGTAACATGTGTGTTCCAAATGCAATTCTAACCGCAGGAACGTCTGAAACACAACACAGATGTAAACACACTACCAATGGGTATTTCAACATAGTGGTCAATGCGGCCTTATCAAACTATGCACTCTGAGTGTGATTCCAGCTTCTCTCACACACAAGACTCTCAGAAGTAACTAAAATACGTCTTGCAACAGCATCTACTAAGAAACACTCTCCTAATACGCCTAACACATTGAAACACAGTTCCTATGCGTTTCACCACTAAAACATGAATACATGTCTTTTCTAACTAAGGAAACAAGGAAACTGCAAAGGCGACTACAGAAAAGAAGTGTTTCAAGAACTGAGTAACATGTGTGTTCCAAATGCAATTCTAACCGCAGGAACGTCTGAAACACAACACAGATGTAAACACACTACCAATGGGTATTTCAACATAGTGGTCAATGCGGCCTTATCAAACTATGCACTCTGAGTGTGATTCCAGCTTCTCTCACACACAAGACTCTCAGAAGTAACTAAAATACGTCTTGCAACAGCATCTACTAAGAAACACTCTCCTAATACGCCTAACACATTGAAACACAGTTCCTATGCGTTTCACCACTAAAACATGAATACATGTCTTTTCTAACTAAGGAAACAAGGAAACTGCAAAGGCGACTACAGAAAAGAAGTGTTTCAAGAACTGAGTAACATGTGTGTTCCAAATGCAATTCTAACCGCAGGAACGTCTGAAACACAACACAGATGTAAACACACTACCAATGGGTATTTCAACATAGTGGTCAATGCGGCCTTATCAAACTATGCACTCTGAGTGTGATTCCAGCTTCTCTCACACACAAGACTCTCAGAAGTAACTAAAATACGTCTTGCAACAGCATCTACTAAGAAACACTCTCCTAATACGCCTAACACATTGAAACACAGTTCCTATGCGTTTCACCACTAAAACATGAATACATGTCTTTTCTAACTAAGGAAACAAGGAAACTGCAAAGGCGACTACAGAAAAGAAGTGTTTCAAGAACTGAGTAACATGTGTGTTCCAAATGCAATTCTAACCGCAGGAACGTCTGAAACACAACACAGATGTAAACACACTACCAATGGGTATTTCAACATAGTGGTCAATGCGGCCTTATCAAACTATGCACTCTGAGTGTGATTCCAGCTTCTCTCACACACAAGACTCTCAGAAGTAACTAAAATACGTCTTGCAACAGCATCTACTAAGAAACACTCTCCTAATACGCCTAACACATTGAAACACAGTTCCTATGCGTTTCACCACTAAAACATGAATACATGTCTTTTCTAACTAAGGAAACAAGGAAACTGCAAAGGCGACTACAGAAAAGAAGTGTTTCAAGAACTGAGTAACATGTGTGTTCCAAATGCAATTCTAACCGCAGGAACGTCTGAAACACAACACAGATGTAAACACACTACCAATGGGTATTTCAACATAGTGGTCAATGCGGCCTTATCAAACTATGCACTCTGAGTGTGATTCCAGCTTCTCTCACACACAAGACTCTCAGAAGTAACTAAAATACGTCTTGCAACAGCATCTACTAAGAAACACTCTCCTAATACGCCTAACACATTGAAACACAGTTCCTATGCGTTTCACCACTAAAACATGAATACATGTCTTTTCTAACTAAGGAAACAAGGAAACTGCAAAGGCGACTACAGAAAAGAAGTGTTTCAAGAACTGAGTAACATGTGTGTTCCAAATGCAATTCTAACCGCAGGAACGTCTGAAACACAACACAGATGTAAACACACTACCAATGGGTATTTCAACATAGTGGTCAATGCGGCCTTATCAAACTATGCACTCTGAGTGTGATTCCAGCTTCTCTCACACACAAGACTCTCAGAAGTAACTAAAATACGTCTTGCAACAGCATCTACTAAGAAACACTCTCCTAATACGCCTAACACATTGAAACACAGTTCCTATGCGTTTCACCACTAAAACATGAATACATGTCTTTTCTAACTAAGGAAACAAGGAAACTGCAAAGGCGACTACAGAAAAGAAGTGTTTCAAGAACTGAGTAACATGTGTGTTCCAAATGCAATTCTAACCGCAGGAACGTCTGAAACACAACACAGATGTAAACACACTACCAATGGGTATTTCAACATAGTGGTCAATGCGGCCTTATCAAACTATGCACTCTGAGTGTGATTCCAGCTTCTCTCACACACAAGACTCTCAGAAGTAACTAAAATACGTCTTGCAACAGCATCTACTAAGAAACACTCTCCTAATACGCCTAACACATTGAAACACAGTTCCTATGCGTTTCACCACTAAAACATGAATACATGTCTTTTCTAACTAAGGAAACAAGGAAACTGCAAAGGCGACTACAGAAAAGAAGTGTTTCAAGAACTGAGTAACATGTGTGTTCCAAATGCAATTCTAACCGCAGGAACGTCTGTGATGTAACATATGCGGTTTACAGGAACGTCTGAAACACAACACAGATGTAAACACACTACCAATGGGTATTTCAACATAGTGGTCAATGCGGCCTTATCAAACTATGCACTCTGAGTGTGATTCCAGCTTCTCTCACACACAAGACTCTCAGAAGTAACTAAAATACGTCTTGCAACAGCATCTACTAAGAAACACTCTCCTAATAGCCTAACACATTGAAACACAGTTCCTATGCGTTTCACCACTAAAACATGAATACATGTCTTTTCTAACTAAGGAAACAAGGAAACTGCAAAGGCGACTACAGAAAAGAAGTGTTTCAAGAACTGAGTAACATGTGTGTTCCAAATGCAATTCTAACCGCAGGAACGTCTGAAACACAACACAGATGTAAACACACTACCAATGGGTATTTCAACATAGTGGTCAATGCGGCCTTATCAAACTATGCACTCTGAGTGTGATTCCAGCTTCTCTCACACACAAGACTCTCAGAAGTAACTAAAATACGTCTTGCAACAGCATCTACTAAGAAACACTCTCCTAATACGCCTAACACATTGAAACACAGTTCCTATGCGTTTCACCACTAAAACATGAATACATGTCTTTTCTAACTAAGGAAACAAGGAAACTGCAAAGGCGACTACAGAAAAGAAGTGTTTCAAGAACTGAGTAACATGTGTGTTCCAAATGCAATTCTAACCGCAGGAACGTCTGAAACACAACACAGATGTAAACACACTACCAATGGGTATTTCAACATAGTGGTCAATGCGGCCTTATCAAACTATGCACTCTGAGTGTGATTCCAGCTTCTCTCACACACAAGACTCTCAGAAGTAACTAAAATACGTCTTGCAACAGCATCTACTAAGAAACACTCTCCTAATACGCCTAACACATTGAAACACAGTTCCTATGCGTTTCACCACTAAAACATGAATACATGTCTTTTCTAACTAAGGAAACAAGGAAACTGCAAAGGCGACTACAGAAAAGAAGTGTTTCAAGAACTGAGTAACATGTGTGTTCCAAATGCAATTCTAACCGCAGGAACGTCTGAAACACAACACAGATGTAAACACACTACCAATGGGTATTTCAACATAGTGGTCAATGCGGCCTTATCAAACTATGCACTCTGAGTGTGATTCCAGCTTCTCTCACACACAAGACTCTCAGAAGTAACTAAAATACGTCTTGCAACAGCATCTACTAAGAAACACTCTCCTAATACGCCTAACACATTGAAACACAGTTCCTATGCGTTTCACCACTAAAACATGAATACATGTCTTTTCTAACTAAGGAAACAAGGAAACTGCAAAGGCGACTACAGAAAAGAAGTGTTTCAAGAACTGAGTAACATGTGTGTTCCAAATGCAATTCTAACCGCAGGAACGTCTGAAACACAACACAGATGTAAACACACTACCAATGGGTATTTCAACATAGTGGTCAATGCGGCCTTATCAAACTATGCACTCTGAGTGTGATTCCAGCTTCTCTCACACACAAGACTCTCAGAAGTAACTAAAATACGTCTTGCAACAGCATCTACTAAGAAACACTCTCCTAATACGCCTAACACATTGAAACACAGTTCCTATGCGTTTCACCACTAAAACATGAATACATGTCTTTTCTAACTAAGGAAACAAGGAAACTGCAAAGGCGACTACAGAAAAGAAGTGTTTCAAGAACTGAGTAACATGTGTGTTCCAAATGCAATTCTAACCGCAGGAACGTCTGAAACACAACACAGATGTAAACACACTACCAATGGGTATTTCAACATAGTGGTCAATGCGGCCTTATCAAACTATGCACTCTGAGTGTGATTCCAGCTTCTCTCACACACAAGACTCTCAGAAGTAACTAAAATACGTCTTGCAACAGCATCTACTAAGAAACACTCTCCTAATACGCCTAACACATTGAAACACAGTTCCTATGCGTTTCACCACTAAAACATGAATACATGTCTTTTCTAACTAAGGAAACAAGGAAACTGCAAAGGCGACTACAGAAAAGAAGTGTTTCAAGAACTGAGTAACATGTGTGTTCCAAATGCAATTCTAACCGCAGGAACGTCTGAAACACAACACAGATGTAAACACACTACCAATGGGTATTTCAACATAGTGGTCAATGCGGCCTTATCAAACTATGCACTCTGAGTGTGATTCCAGCTTCTCTCACACACAAGACTCTCAGAAGTAACTAAAATACGTCTTGCAACAGCATCTACTAAGAAACACTCTCCTAATACGCCTAACACATTGAAACACAGTTCCTATGCGTTTCACCACTAAAACATGAATACATGTCTTTTCTAACTAAGGAAACAAGGAAACTGCAAAGGCGACTACAGAAAAGAAGTGTTTCAAGAACTGAGTAACATGTGTGTTCCAAATGCAATTCTAACCGCAGGAACGTCTGAAACACAACACAGATGTAAACACACTACCAATGGGTATTTCAACATAGTGGTCAATGCGGCCTTATCAAACTATGCACTCTGAGTGTGATTCCAGCTTCTCTCACACACAAGACTCTCAGAAGTAACTAAAATACGTCTTGCAACAGCATCTACTAAGAAACACTCTCCTAATACGCCTAACACATTGAAACACAGTTCCTATGCGTTTCACCACTAAAACATGAATACATGTCTTTTCTAACTAAGGAAACAAGGAAACTGCAAAGGCGACTACAGAAAAGAAGTGTTTCAAGAACTGAGTAACATGTGTGTTCCAAATGCAATTCTAACCGCAGGAACGTCTGAAACACAACACAGATGTAAACACACTACCAATGGGTATTTCAACATAGTGGTCAATGCGGCCTTATCAAACTATGCACTCTGAGTGTGATTCCAGCTTCTCTCACACACAAGACTCTCAGAAGTAACTAAAATACGTCTTGCAACAGCATCTACTAAGAAACACTCTCCTAATACGCCTAACACATTGAAACACAGTTCCTATGCGTTTCACCACTAAACATGAATACATGTCTTTTCTAACTAAGGAAACAAGGAAACTGCAAAGGCGACTACAGAAAAGAAGTGTTTCAAGAACTGAGTAACATGTGTGTTCCAAATGCAATTCTAACCGCAGGAACGTCTGAAACACAACACAGATGTAAACACACTACCAATGGGTATTTCAACATAGTGGTCAATGCGGCCTTATCAAACTATGCACTCTGAGTGTGATTCCAGCTTCTCTCACACACAAGACTCTCAGAAGTAACTAAAATACGTCTTGCAACAGCATCTACTAAGAAACACTCTCCTAATACGCCTAACACATTGAAACACAGTTCCTATGCGTTTCACCACTAAAACATGAATACATGTCTTTTCTAACTAAGGAAACAAGGAAACTGCAAAGGCGACTACAGAAAAGAAGTGTTTCAAGAACTGAGTAACATGTGTGTTCCAAATGCAATTCTAACCGCAGGAACGTCTGAAACACAACACAGATGTAAACACACTACCAATGGGTATTTCAACATAGTGGTCAATGCGGCCTTATCAAACTATGCACTCTGAGTGTGATTCCAGCTTCTCTCACACACAAGACTCTCAGAAGTAACTAAAATACGTCTTGCAACAGCATCTACTAAGAAACACTCTCCTAATACGCCTAACACATTGAAACACAGTTCCTATGCGTTTCACCACTAAAACATGAATACATGTCTTTTCTAACTAAGGAAACAAGGAAACTGCAAAGGCGACTACAGAAAAGAAGTGTTTCAAGAACTGAGTAACATGTGTGTTCCAAATGCAATTCTAACCGCAGGAACGTCTGAAACACAACACAGATGTAAACACACTACCAATGGGTATTTCAACATAGTGGTCAATGCGGCCTTATCAAACTATGCACTCTGAGTGTGATTCCAGCTTCTCTCACACACAAGACTCTCAGAAGTAACTAAAATACGTCTTGCAACAGCATCTACTAAGAAACACTCTCCTAATACGCCTAACACATTGAAACACAGTTCCTATGCGTTTCACCACTAAAACATGAATACATGTCTTTTCTAACTAAGGAAACAAGGAAACTGCAAAGGCGACTACAGAAAAGAAGTGTTTCAAGAACTGAGTAACATGTGTGTTCCAAATGCAATTCTAACCGCAGGAACGTCTGAAACACAACACAGATGTAAACACACTACCAATGGGTATTTCAACATAGTGGTCAATGCGGCCTTATCAAACTATGCACTCTGAGTGTGATTCCAGCTTCTCTCACACACAAGACTCTCAGAAGTAACTAAAATACGTCTTGCAACAGCATCTACTAAGAAACACTCTCCTAATACGCCTAACACATTGAAACACAGTTCCTATGCGTTTCACCACTAAAACATGAATACATGTCTTTTCTAACTAAGGAAACAAGGAAACTGCAAAGGCGACTACAGAAAAGAAGTGTTTCAAGAACTGAGTAACATGTGTGTTCCAAATGCAATTCTAACCGCAGGAACGTCTGAAACACAACACAGATGTAAACACACTACCAATGGGTATTTCAACATAGTGGTCAATGCGGCCTTATCAAACTATGCACTCTGAGTGTGATTCCAGCTTCTCTCACACACAAGACTCTCAGAAGTAACTAAAATACGTCTTGCAACAGCATCTACTAAGAAACACTCTCCTAATACGCCTAACACATTGAAACACAGTTCCTATGCGTTTCACCACTAAAACATGAATACATGTCTTTTCTAACTAAGGAAACAAGGAAACTGCAAAGGCGACTACAGAAAAGAAGTGTTTCAAGAACTGAGTAACATGTGTGTTCCAAATGCAATTCTAACCGCAGGAACGTCTGAAACACAACACAGATGTAAACACACTACCAATGGGTATTTCAACATAGTGGTCAATGCGGCCTTATCAAACTATGCACTCTGAGTGTGATTCCAGCTTCTCTCACACACAAGACTCTCAGAAGTAACTAAAATACGTCTTGCAACAGCATCTACTAAGAAACACTCTCCTAATACGCCTAACACATTGAAACACAGTTCCTATGCGTTTCACCACTGAAACATGAATACATGTCTTTTCTAACTAAGGAAACAAGGAAACTGCAAAGGCGACTACAGAAAAGAAGTGTTTCAAGAACTGAGTAACATGTGTGTTCCAAATGCAATTCTAACCGCAGGAACGTCTGAAACACAACACAGATGTAAACACACTACCAATGGGTATTTCAACATAGTGGTCAATGCGGCCTTATCAAACTATGCACTCTGAGTGTGATTCCAGCTTCTCTCACACACAAGACTCTCAGAAGTAACTAAAATACGTCTTGCAACAGCATCTACTAAGAAACACTCTCCTAATACGCCTAACACATTGAAACACAGTTCCTATGCGTTTCACCACTAAAACATGAATACATGTCTTTTCTAACTAAGGAAACAAGGAAACTGCAAAGGCGACTACAGAAAAGAAGTGTTTCAAGAACTGAGTAACATGTGTGTTCCAAATGCAATTCTAACCGCAGGAACGTCTGAAACACAACACAGATGTAAACACACTACCAATGGGTATTTCAACATAGTGGTCAATGCGGCCTTATCAAACTATGCACTCTGAGTGTGATTCCAGCTTCTCTCACACACAAGACTCTCAGAAGTAACTAAAATACGTCTTGCAACAGCATCTACTAAGAAACACTCTCCTAATACGCCTAACACATTGAAACACAGTTCCTATGCGTTTCACCACTAAAACATGAATACATGTCTTTTCTAACTAAGGAAACAAGGAAACTGCAAAGGCGACTACAGAAAAGAAGTGTTTCAAGAACTGAGTAACATGTGTGTTCCAAATGCAATTCTAACCGCAGGAACGTCTGAAACACAACACAGATGTAAACACACTACCAATGGGTATTTCAACATAGTGGTCAATGCGGCCTTATCAAACTATGCACTCTGAGTGTGATTCCAGCTTCTCTCACACACAAGACTCTCAGAAGTAACTAAAATACGTCTTGCAACAGCATCTACTAAGAAACACTCTCCTAATACGCCTAACACATTGAAACACAGTTCCTATGCGTTTCACCACTAAAACATGAATACATGTCTTTTCTAACTAAGGAAACAAGGAAACTGCAAAGGCGACTACAGAAAAGAAGTGTTTCAAGAACTGAGTAACATGTGTGTTCCAAATGCAATTCTAACCGCAGGAACGTCTGAAACACAACACAGATGTAAACACACTACCAATGGGTATTTCAACATAGTGGTCAATGCGGCCTTATCAAACTATGCACTCTGAGTGTGATTCCAGCTTCTCTCACACACAAGACTCTCAGAAGTAACTAAAATACGTCTTGCAACAGCATCTACTAAGAAACACTCTCCTAATACGCCTAACACATTGAAACACAGTTCCTATGCGTTTCACCACTAAAACATGAATACATGTCTTTTCTAACTAAGGAAACAAGGAAACTGCAAAGGCGACTACAGAAAAGAAGTGTTTCAAGAACTGAGTAACATGTGTGTTCCAAATGCAATTCTAACCGCAGGAACGTCTGAAACACAACACAGATGTAAACACACTACCAATGGGTATTTCAACATAGTGGTCAATGCGGCCTTATCAAACTATGCACTCTGAGTGTGATTCCAGCTTCTCTCACACACAAGACTCTCAGAAGTAACTAAAATACGTCTTGCAACAGCATCTACTAAGAAACACTCTCCTAATACGCCTAACACATTGAAACACAGTTCCTATGCGTTTCACCACTAAAACATGAATACATGTCTTTTCTAACTAAGGAAACAAGGAAACTGCAAAGGCGACTACAGAAAAGAAGTGTTTCAAGAACTGAGTAACATGTGTGTTCCAAATGCAATTCTAACCGCAGGAACGTCTGAAACACAACACAGATGTAAACACACTACCAATGGGTATTTCAACATAGTGGTCAATGCGGCCTTATCAAACTATGCACTCTGAGTGTGATTCCAGCTTCTCTCACACACAAGACTCTCAGAAGTAACTAAAATACGTCTTGCAACAGCATCTACTAAGAAACACTCTCCTAATACGCCTAACACATTGAAACACAGTTCCTATGCGTTTCACCACTAAAACATGAATACATGTCTTTTCTAACTAAGGAAACAAGGAAACTGCAAAGGCGACTACAGAAAAGAAGTGTTTCAAGAACTGAGTAACATGTGTGTTCCAAATGCAATTCTAACCGCAGGAACGTCTGAAACACAACACAGATGTAAACACACTACCAATGGGTATTTCAACATAGTGGTCAATGCGGCCTTATCAAACTATGCACTCTGAGTGTGATTCCAGCTTCTCTCACACACAAGACTCTCAGAAGTAACTAAAATACGTCTTGCAACAGCATCTACTAAGAAACACTCTCCTAATACGCCTAACACATTGAAACACAGTTCCTATGCGTTTCACCACTAAAACATGAATACATGTCTTTTCTAACTAAGGAAACAAGGAAACTGCAAAGGCGACTACAGAAAAGAAGTGTTTCAAGAACTGAGTAACATGTGTGTTCCAAATGCAATTCTAACCGCAGGAACGTCTGAAACACAACACAGATGTAAACACACTACCAATGGGTATTTCAACATAGTGGTCAATGCGGCCTTATCAAACTATGCACTCTGAGTGTGATTCCAGCTTCTCTCACACACAAGACTCTCAGAAGTAACTAAAATACGTCTTGCAACAGCATCTACTAAGAAACACTCTCCTAATACGCCTAACACATTGAAACACAGTTCCTATGCGTTTCTCCACTAAAACATGAATACATGTCTTTTCTAACTAAGGAAACAAGGAAACTGCAAAGGCGACTACAGAAAAGAAGTGTTTCAAGAACTGAGTAACATGTGTGTTCCAAATGCAATTCTAACCGCAGGAACGTCTGAAACACAACACAGATGTAAACACACTACCAATGGGTATTTCAACATAGTGGTCAATGCGGCCTTATCAAACTATGCACTCTGAGTGTGATTCCAGCTTCTCTCACACACAAGACTCTCAGAAGTAACTAAAATACGTCTTGCAACAGCATCTACTAAGAAACACTCTCCTAATACGCCTAACACATTGAAACACAGTTCCTATGCGTTTCACCACTAAAACATGAATACATGTCTTTTCTAACTAAGGAAACAAGGAAACTGCAAAGGCGACTACAGAAAAGAAGTGTTTCAAGAACTGAGTAACATGTGTGTTCCAAATGCAATTCTAACCGCAGGAACGTCTGAAACACAACACAGATGTAAACACACTACCAATGGGTATTTCAACATAGTGGTCAATGCGGCCTTATCAAACTATGCACTCTGAGTGTGATTCCAGCTTCTCTCACACACAAGACTCTCAGAAGTAACTAAAATACGTCTTGCAACAGCATCTACTAAGAAACACTCTCCTAATACGCCTAACACATTGAAACACAGTTCCTATGCGTTTCTCCACTAAAACATGAATACATGTCTTTTCTAACTAAGGAAACAAGGAAACTGCAAAGGCGACTACAGAAAAGAAGTGTTTCAAGAACTGAGTAACATGTGTGTTCCAAATGCAATTCTAACCGCAGGAACGTCTGAAACACAACACAGATGTAAACACACTACCAATGGGTATTTCAACATAGTGGTCAATGCGGCCTTATCAAACTATGCACTCTGAGTGTGATTCCAGCTTCTCTCACACACAAGACTCTCAGAAGTAACTAAAATACGTCTTGCAACAGCATCTACTAAGAAACACTCTCCTAATACGCCTAACACATTGAAACACAGTTCCTATGCGTTTCACCACTAAAACATGAATACATGTCTTTTCTAACTAAGGAAACAAGGAAACTGCAAAGGCGACTACAGAAAAGAAGTGTTTCAAGAACTGAGTAACATGTGTGTTCCAAATGCAATTCTAACCGCAGGAACGTCTGAAACACAACACAGATGTAAACACACTACCAATGGTATTTCAACATAGTGGTCAATGCGGCCTTATCAAACTATGCACTCTGAGTGTGATTCCAGCTTCTCTCACACACAAGACTCTCAGAAGTAACTAAAATACGTCTTGCAACAGCATCTACTAAGAAACACTCTCCTAATACGCCTAACACATTGAAACACAGTTCCTATGCGTTTCACCACTAAAACATGAATACATGTCTTTTCTAACTAAGGAAACAAGGAAACTGCAAAGGCGACTACAGAAAAGAAGTGTTTCAAGAACTGAGTAACATGTGTGTTCCAAATGCAATTCTAACCGCAGGAACGTCTGAAACACAACACAGATGTAAACACACTACCAATGGGTATTTCAACATAGTGGTCAATGCGGCCTTATCAAACTATGCACTCTGAGTGTGATTCCAGCTTCTCTCACACACAAGACTCTCAGAAGTAACTAAAATACGTCTTGCAACAGCATCTACTAAGAAACACTCTCCTAATACGCCTAACACATTGAAACACAGTTCCTATGCGTTTCTCCACTAAAACATGAATACATGTCTTTTCTAACTAAGGAAACAAGGAAACTGCAAAGGCGACTACAGAAAAGAAGTGTTTCAAGAACTGAGTAACATGTGTGTTCCAAATGCAATTCTAACCGCAGGAACGTCTGAAACACAACACAGATGTAAACACACTACCAATGGGTATTTCAACATAGTGGTCAATGCGGCCTTATCAAACTATGCACTCTGAGTGTGATTCCAGCTTCTCTCACACACAAGACTCTCAGAAGTAACTAAAATACGTCTTGCAACAGCATCTACTAAGAAACACTCTCCTAATACGCCTAACACATTGAAACACAGTTCCTATGCGTTTCACCACTAAAACATGAATACATGTCTTTTCTAACTAAGGAAACAAGGAAACTGCAAAGGCGACTACAGAAAAGAAGTGTTTCAAGAACTGAGTAACATGTGTGTTCCAAATGCAATTCTAACCGCAGGAACGTCTGAAACACAACACAGATGTAAACACACTACCAATGGGTATTTCAACATAGTGGTCAATGCGGCCTTATCAAACTATGCACTCTGAGTGTGATTCCAGCTTCTCTCACACACAAGACTCTCAGAAGTAACTAAAATACGTCTTGCAACAGCATCTACTAAGAAACACTCTCCTAATACGCCTAACACATTGAAACACAGTTCCTATGCGTTTCTCCACTAAAACATGAATACATGTCTTTTCTAACTAAGGAAACAAGGAAACTGCAAAGGCGACTACAGAAAAGAAGTGTTTCAAGAACTGAGTAACATGTGTGTTCCAAATGCAATTCTAACCGCAGGAACGTCTGAAACACAACACAGATGTAAACACACTACCAATGGGTATTTCAACATAGTGGTCAATGCGGCCTTATCAAACTATGCACTCTGAGTGTGATTCCAGCTTCTCTCACACACAAGACTCTCAGAAGTAACTAAAATACGTCTTGCAACAGCATCTACTAAGAAACACTCTCCTAATACGCCTAACACATTGAAACACAGTTCCTATGCGTTTCACCACTAAAACATGAATACATGTCTTTTCTAACTAAGGAAACAAGGAAACTGCAAAGGCGACTACAGAAAAGAAGTGTTTCAAGAACTGAGTAACATGTGTGTTCCAAATGCAATTCTAACCGCAGGAACGTCTGAAACACAACACAGATGTAAACACACTACCAATGGGTATTTCAACATAGTGGTCAATGCGGCCTTATCAAACTATGCACTCTGAGTGTGATTCCAGCTTCTCTCACACACAAGACTCTCAGAAGTAACTAAAATACGTCTTGCAACAGCATCTACTAAGAAACACTCTCCTAATACGCCTAACACATTGAAACACAGTTCCTATGCGTTTCACCACTAAAACATGAATACATGTCTTTTCTAACTAAGGAAACAAGGAAACTGCAAAGGCGACTACAGAAAAGAAGTGTTTCAAGAACTGAGTAACATGTGTGTTCCAAATGCAATTCTAACCGCAGGAACGTCTGAAACACAACACAGATGTAAACACACTACCAATGGGTATTTCAACATAGTGGTCAATGCGGCCTTATCAAACTATGCACTCTGAGTGTGATTCCAGCTTCTCTCACACACAAGACTCTCAGAAGTAACTAAAATACGTCTTGCAACAGCATCTACTAAGAAACACTCTCCTAATACGCCTAACACATTGAAACACAGTTCCTATGCGTTTCTCCACTAAAACATGAATACATGTCTTTTCTAACTAAGGAAACAAGGAAACTGCAAAGGCGACTACAGAAAAGAAGTGTTTCAAGAACTGAGTAACATGTGTGTTCCAAATGCAATTCTAACCGCAGGAACGTCTGAAACACAACACAGATGTAAACACACTACCAATGGGTATTTCAACATAGTGGTCAATGCGGCCTTATCAAACTATGCACTCTGAGTGTGATTCCAGCTTCTCTCACACACAAGACTCTCAGAAGTAACTAAAATACGTCTTGCAACAGCATCTACTAAGAAACACTCTCCTAATACGCCTAACACATTGAAACACAGTTCCTATGCGTTTCTCCACTAAAACATGAATACATGTCTTTTCTAACTAAGGAAACAAGGAAACTGCAAAGGCGACTACAGAAAAGAAGTGTTTCAAGAACTGAGTAACATGTGTGTTCCAAATGCAATTCTAACCGCAGGAACGTCTGAAACACAACACAGATGTAAACACACTACCAATGGGTATTTCAACATAGTGGTCAATGCGGCCTTATCAAACTATGCACTCTGAGTGTGATTCCAGCTTCTCTCACACACAAGACTCTCAGAAGTAACTAAAATACGTCTTGCAACAGCATCTACTAAGAAACACTCTCCTAATACGCCTAACACATTGAAACACAGTTCCTATGCGTTTCTCCACTAAAACATGAATACATGTCTTTTCTAACTAAGGAAACAAGGAAACTGCAAAGGCGACTACAGAAAAGAAGTGTTTCAAGAACTGAGTAACATGTGTGTTCCAAATGCAATTCTAACCGCAGGAACGTCTGAAACACAACACAGATGTAAACACACTACCAATGGGTATTTCAACATAGTGGTCAATGCGGCCTTATCAAACTATGCACTCTGAGTGTGATTCCAGCTTCTCTCACACACAAGACTCTCAGAAGTAACTAAAATACGTCTTGCAACAGCATCTACTAAGAAACACTCTCCTAATACGCCTAACACATTGAAACACAGTTCCTATGCGTTTCACCACTAAAACATGAATACATGTCTTTTCTAACTAAGGAAACAAGGAAACTGCAAAGGCGACTACAGAAAAGAAGTGTTTCAAGAACTGAGTAACATGTGTGTTCCAAATGCAATTCTAACCGCAGGAACGTCTGAAACACAACACAGATGTAAACACACTACCAATGGGTATTTCAACATAGTGGTCAATGCGGCCTTATCAAACTATGCACTCTGAGTGTGATTCCAGCTTCTCTCACACACAAGACTCTCAGAAGTAACTAAAATACGTCTTGCAACAGCATCTACTAAGAAACACTCTCCTAATACGCCTAACACATTGAAACACAGTTCCTATGCGTTTCTCCACTAAAACATGAATACATGTCTTTTCTAACTAAGGAAACAAGGAAACTGCAAAGGCGACTACAGAAAAGAAGTGTTTCAAGAACTGAGTAACATGTGTGTTCCAAATGCAATTCTAACCGCAGGAACGTCTGAAACACAACACAGATGTAAACACACTACCAATGGGTATTTCAACATAGTGGTCAATGCGGCCTTATCAAACTATGCACTCTGAGTGTGATTCCAGCTTCTCTCACACACAAGACTCTCAGAAGTAACTAAAATACGTCTTGCAACAGCATCTACTAAGAAACACTCTCCTAATACGCCTAACACATTGAAACACAGTTCCTATGCGTTTCACCACTAAAACATGAATACATGTCTTTTCTAACTAAGGAAACAAGGAAACTGCAAAGGCGACTACAGAAAAGAAGTGTTTCAAGAACTGAGTAACATGTGTGTTCCAAATGCAATTCTAACCGCAGGAACGTCTGAAACACAACACAGATGTAAACACACTACCAATGGGTATTTCAACATAGTGGTCAATGCGGCCTTATCAAACTATGCACTCTGAGTGTGATTCCAGCTTCTCTCACACACAAGACTCTCAGAAGTAACTAAAATACGTCTTGCAACAGCATCTACTAAGAAACACTCTCCTAATACGCCTAACACATTGAAACACAGTTCCTATGCGTTTCACCACTAAAACATGAATACATGTCTTTTCTAACTAAGGAAACAAGGAAACTGCAAAGGCGACTACAGAAAAGAAGTGTTTCAAGAACTGAGTAACATGTGTGTTCCAAATGCAATTCTAACCGCAGGAACGTCTGAAACACAACACAGATGTAAACACACTACCAATGGGTATTTCAACATAGTGGTCAATGCGGCCTTATCAAACTATGCACTCTGAGTGTGATTCCAGCTTCTCTCACACACAAGACTCTCAGAAGTAACTAAAATACGTCTTGCAACAGCATCTACTAAGAAACACTCTCCTAATACGCCTAACACATTGAAACACAGTTCCTATGCGTTTCACCACTAAAACATGAATACATGTCTTTTCTAACTAAGGAAACAAGGAAACTGCAAAGGCGACTACAGAAAAGAAGTGTTTCAAGAACTGAGTAACATGTGTGTTCCAAATGCAATTCTAACCGCAGGAACGTCTGAAACACAACACAGATGTAAACACACTACCAATGGGTATTTCAACATAGTGGTCAATGCGGCCTTATCAAACTATGCACTCTGAGTGTGATTCCAGCTTCTCTCACACACAAGACTCTCAGAAGTAACTAAAATACGTCTTGCAACAGCATCTACTAAAAACACTCTCCTAATACGCCTAACACATTGAAACACAGTTCCTATGCGTTTCTCCACTAAAACATGAATACATGTCTTTTCTAACTAAGGAAACAAGGAAACTGCAAAGGCGACTACAGAAAAGAAGTGTTTCAAGAACTGAGTAACATGTGTGTTCCAAATGCAATTCTAACCGCAGGAACGTCTGAAACACAACACAGATGTAAACACACTACCAATGGGTATTTCAACATAGTGGTCAATGCGGCCTTATCAAACTATGCACTCTGAGTGTGATTCCAGCTTCTCTCACACACAAGACTCTCAGAAGTAACTAAAATACGTCTTGCAACAGCATCTACTAAGAAACACTCTCCTAATACGCCTAACACATTGAAACACAGTTCCTATGCGTTTCACCACTAAAACATGAATACATGTCTTTTCTAACTAAGGAAACAAGGAAACTGCAAAGGCGACTACAGAAAAGAAGTGTTTCAAGAACTGAGTAACATGTGTGTTCCAAATGCAATTCTAACCGCAGGAACGTCTGAAACACAACACAGATGTAAACACACTACCAATGGGTATTTCAACATAGTGGTCAATGCGGCCTTATCAAACTATGCACTCTGAGTGTGATTCCAGCTTCTCTCACACACAAGACTCTCAGAAGTAACTAAAATACGTCTTGCAACAGCATCTACTAAGAAACACTCTCCTAATACGCCTAACACATTGAAACACAGTTCCTATGCGTTTCACCACTAAAACATGAATACATGTCTTTTCTAACTAAGGAAACAAGGAAACTGCAAAGGCGACTACAGAAAAGAAGTGTTTCAAGAACTGAGTAACATGTGTGTTCCAAATGCAATTCTAACCGCAGGAACGTCTGAAACACAACACAGATGTAAACACACTACCAATGGGTATTTCAACATAGTGGTCAATGCGGCCTTATCAAACTATGCACTCTGAGTGTGATTCCAGCTTCTCTCACACACAAGACTCTCAGAAGTAACTAAAATACGTCTTGCAACAGCATCTACTAAGAAACACTCTCCTAATACGCCTAACACATTGAAACACAGTTCCTATGCGTTTCACCACTAAAACATGAATACATGTCTTTTCTAACTAAGGAAACAAGGAAACTGCAAAGGCGACTACAGAAAAGAAGTGTTTCAAGAACTGAGTAACATGTGTGTTCCAAATGCAATTCTAACCGCAGGAACGTCTGAAACACAACACAGATGTAAACACACTACCAATGGGTATTTCAACATAGTGGTCAATGCGGCCTTATCAAACTATGCACTCTGAGTGTGATTCCAGCTTCTCTCACACACAAGACTCTCAGAAGTAACTAAAATACGTCTTGCAACAGCATCTACTAAGAAACACTCTCCTAATACGCCTAACACATTGAAACACAGTTCCTATGCGTTTCACCACTGAAACATGAATACATGTCTTTTCTAACTAAGGAAACAAGGAAACTGCAAAGGCGACTACAGAAAAGAAGTGTTTCAAGAACTGAGTAACATGTGTGTTCCAAATGCAATTCTAACCGCAGGAACGTCTGAAACACAACACAGATGTAAACACACTACCAATGGGTATTTCAACATAGTGGTCAATGCGGCCTTATCAAACTATGCACTCTGAGTGTGATTCCAGCTTCTCTCACACACAAGACTCTCAGAAGTAACTAAAATACGTCTTGCAACAGCATCTACTAAGAAACACTCTCCTAATACGCCTAACACATTGAAACACAGTTCCTATGCGTTTCACCACTGAAACATGAATACATGTCTTTTCTAACTAAGGAAACAAGGAAACTGCAAAGGCGACTACAGAAAAGAAGTGTTTCAAGAACTGAGTAACATGTGTGTTCCAAATGCAATTCTAACCGCAGGAACGTCTGAAACACAACACAGATGTAAACACACTACCAATGGGTATTTCAACATAGTGGTCAATGCGGCCTTATCAAACTATGCACTCTGAGTGTGATTCCAGCTTCTCTCACACACAAGACTCTCAGAAGTAACTAAAATACGTCTTGCAACAGCATCTACTAAGAAACACTCTCCTAATACGCCTAACACATTGAAACACAGTTCCTATGCGTTTCACCACTAAAACATGAATACATGTCTTTTCTAACTAAGGAAACAAGGAAACTGCAAAGGCGACTACAGAAAAGAAGTGTTTCAAGAACTGAGTAACATGTGTGTTCCAAATGCAATTCTAACCGCAGGAACGTCTGAAACACAACACAGATGTAAACACACTACCAATGGGTATTTCAACATAGTGGTCAATGCGGCCTTATCAAACTATGCACTCTGAGTGTGATTCCAGCTTCTCTCACACACAAGACTCTCAGAAGTAACTAAAATACGTCTTGCAACAGCATCTACTAAGAAACACTCTCCTAATACGCCTAACACATTGAAACACAGTTCCTATGCGTTTCACCACTGAAACATGAATACATGTCTTTTCTAACTAAGGAAACAAGGAAACTGCAAAGGCGACTACAGAAAAGAAGTGTTTCAAGAACTGAGTAACATGTGTGTTCCAAATGCAATTCTAACCGCAGGAACGTCTGAAACACAACACAGATGTAAACACACTACCAATGGGTATTTCAACATAGTGGTCAATGCGGCCTTATCAAACTATGCACTCTGAGTGTGATTCCAGCTTCTCTCACACACAAGACTCTCAGAAGTAACTAAAATACGTCTTGCAACAGCATCTACTAAGAAACACTCTCCTAATACGCCTAACACATTGAAACACAGTTCCTATGCGTTTCTCCACTAAAACATGAATACATGTCTTTTCTAACTAAGGAAACAAGGAAACTGCAAAGGCGACTACAGAAAAGAAGTGTTTCAAGAACTGAGTAACATGTGTGTTCCAAATGCAATTCTAACCGCAGGAACGTCTGAAACACAACACAGATGTAAACACACTACCAATGGGTATTTCAACATAGTGGTCAATGCGGCCTTATCAAACTATGCACTCTGAGTGTGATTCCAGCTTCTCTCACACACAAGACTCTCAGAAGTAACTAAAATACGTATTGCAACAGCATCTACTAAGAAACACTCTCCTAATACGCCTAACACATTGAAACACAGTTCCTATGCGTTTCTCCACTAAAACATGAATACATGTCTTTTCTAACTAAGGAAACAAGGAAACTGCAAAGGCGACTACAGAAAAGAAGTGTTTCAAGAACTGAGTAACATGTGTGTTCCAAATGCAATTCTAACCGCAGGAACGTCTGAAACACAACACAGATGTAAACACACTACCAATGGGTATTTCAACATAGTGGTCAATGCGGCCTTATCAAACTATGCACTCTGAGTGTGATTCCAGCTTCTCTCACACACAAGACTCTCAGAAGTAACTAAAATACGTATTGCAACAGCATCTACTAAGAAACACTCTCCTAATACGCCTAACACATTGAAACACAGTTCCTATGCGTTTCTCCACTAAAACATGAATACATGTCTTTTCTAACTAAGGAAACAAGGAAACTGCAAAGGCGACTACAGAAAAGAAGTGTTTCAAGAACTGAGTAACATGTGTGTTCCAAATGCAATTCTAACCGCAGGAACGTCTGAAACACAACACAGATGTAAACACACTACCAATGGGTATTTCAACATAGTGGTCAATGCGGCCTTATCAAACTATGCACTCTGAGTGTGATTCCAGCTTCTCTCACACACAAGACTCTCAGAAGTAACTAAAATACGTCTTGCAACAGCATCTACTAAGAAACACTCTCCTAATACGCCTAACACATTGAAACACAGTTCCTATGCGTTTCACCACTAAAACATGAATACATGTCTTTTCTAACTAAGGAAACAAGGAAACTGCAAAGGCGACTACAGAAAAGAAGTGTTTCAAGAACTGAGTAACATGTGTGTTCCAAATGCAATTCTAACCGCAGGAACGTCTGAAACACAACACAGATGTAAACACACTACCAATGGGTATTTCAACATAGTGGTCAATGCGGCCTTATCAAACTATGCACTCTGAGTGTGATTCCAGCTTCTCTCACACACAAGACTCTCAGAAGTAACTAAAATACGTCTTGCAACAGCATCTACTAAGAAACACTCTCCTAATACGCCTAACACATTGAAACACAGTTCCTATGCGTTTCTCCACTAAAACATGAATACATGTCTTTTCTAACTAAGGAAACAAGGAAACTGCAAAGGCGACTACAGAAAAGAAGTGTTTCAAGAACTGAGTAACATGTGTGTTCCAAATGCAATTCTAACCGCAGGAACGTCTGAAACACAACACAGATGTAAACACACTACAATGGGTATTTCAACATAGTGGTCAATGCGGCCTTATCAAACTATGCACTCTGAGTGTGATTCCAGCTTCTCTCACACACAAGACTCTCAGAAGTAACTAAAATACGTCTTGCAACAGCATCTACTAAGAAACACTCTCCTAATACGCCTAACACATTGAAACACAGTTCCTATGCGTTTCTCCACTAAAACATGAATACATGTCTTTTCTAACTAAGGAAACAAGGAAACTGCAAAGGCGACTACAGAAAAGAAGTGTTTCAAGAACTGAGTAACATGTGTGTTCCAAATGCAATTCTAACCGCAGGAACGTCTGAAACACAACACAGATGTAAACACACTACCAATGGGTATTTCAACATAGTGGTCAATGCGGCCTTATCAAACTATGCACTCTGAGTGTGATTCCAGCTTCTCTCACACACAAGACTCTCAGAAGTAACTAAAATACGTCTTGCAACAGCATCTACTAAGAAACACTCTCCTAATACGCCTAACACATTGAAACACAGTTCCTATGCGTTTCACCACTAAAACATGAATACATGTCTTTTCTAACTAAGGAAACAAGGAAACTGCAAAGGCGACTACAGAAAAGAAGTGTTTCAAGAACTGAGTAACATGTGTGTTCCAAATGCAATTCTAACCGCAGGAACGTCTGAAACACAACACAGATGTAAACACACTACCAATGGGTATTTCAACATAGTGGTCAATGCGGCCTTATCAAACTATGCACTCTGAGTGTGATTCCAGCTTCTCTCACACACAAGACTCTCAGAAGTAACTAAAATACGTCTTGCAACAGCATCTACTAAGAAACACTCTCCTAATACGCCTAACACATTGAAACACAGTTCCTATGCGTTTCACCACTGAAACATGAATACATGTCTTTTCTAACTAAGGAAACAAGGAAACTGCAAAGGCGACTACAGAAAAGAAGTGTTTCAAGAACTGAGTAACATGTGTGTTCCAAATGCAATTCTAACCGCAGGAACGTCTGAAACACAACACAGATGTAAACACACTACCAATGGGTATTTCAACATAGTGGTCAATGCGGCCTTATCAAACTATGCACTCTGAGTGTGATTCCAGCTTCTCTCACACACAAGACTCTCAGAAGTAACTAAAATACGTCTTGCAACAGCATCTACTAAGAAACACTCTCCTAATACGCCTAACACATTGAAACACAGTTCCTATGCGTTTCACCACTAAAACATGAATACATGTCTTTTCTAACTAAGGAAACAAGGAAACTGCAAAGGCGACTACAGAAAAGAAGTGTTTCAAGAACTGAGTAACATGTGTGTTCCAAATGCAATTCTAACCGCAGGAACGTCTGAAACACAACACAGATGTAAACACACTACCAATGGGTATTTCAACATAGTGGTCAATGCGGCCTTATCAAACTATGCACTCTGAGTGTGATTCCAGCTTCTCTCACACACAAGACTCTCAGAAGTAACTAAAATACGTCTTGCAACAGCATCTACTAAGAAACACTCTCCTAATACGCCTAACACATTGAAACACAGTTCCTATGCGTTTCACCACTAAAACATGAATACATGTCTTTTCTAACTAAGGAAACAAGGAAACTGCAAAGGCGACTACAGAAAAGAAGTGTTTCAAGAACTGAGTAACATGTGTGTTCCAAATGCAATTCTAACCGCAGGAACGTCTGAAACACAACACAGATGTAAACACACTACCAATGGGTATTTCAACATAGTGGTCAATGCGGCCTTATCAAACTATGCACTCTGAGTGTGATTCCAGCTTCTCTCACACACAAGACTCTCAGAAGTAACTAAAATACGTCTTGCAACAGCATCTACTAAGAAACACTCTCCTAATACGCCTAACACATTGAAACACAGTTCCTATGCGTTTCACCACTGAAACATGAATACATGTCTTTTCTAACTAAGGAAACAAGGAAACTGCAAAGGCGACTACAGAAAAGAAGTGTTTCAAGAACTGAGTAACATGTGTGTTCCAAATGCAATTCTAACCGCAGGAACGTCTGAAACACAACACAGATGTAAACACACTACCAATGGGTATTTCAACATAGTGGTCAATGCGGCCTTATCAAACTATGCACTCTGAGTGTGATTCCAGCTTCTCTCACACACAAGACTCTCAGAAGTAACTAAAATACGTCTTGCAACAGCATCTACTAAGAAACACTCTCCTAATACGCCTAACACATTGAAACACAGTTCCTATGCGTTTCTCCACTAAAACATGAATACATGTCTTTTCTAACTAAGGAAACAAGGAAACTGCAAAGGCGACTACAGAAAAGAAGTGTTTCAAGAACTGAGTAACATGTGTGTTCCAAATGCAATTCTAACCGCAGGAACGTCTGAAACACAACACAGATGTAAACACACTACCAATGGGTATTTCAACATAGTGGTCAATGCGGCCTTATCAAACTATGCACTCTGAGTGTGATTCCAGCTTCTCTCACACACAAGACTCTCAGAAGTAACTAAAATACGTCTTGCAACAGCATCTACTAAGAAACACTCTCCTAATACGCCTAACACATTGAAACACAGTTCCTATGCGTTTCACCACTAAAACATGAATACATGTCTTTTCTAACTAAGGAAACAAGGAAACTGCAAAGGCGACTACAGAAAAGAAGTGTTTCAAGAACTGAGTAACATGTGTGTTCCAAATGCAATTCTAACCGCAGGAACGTCTGAAACACAACACAGATGTAAACACACTACCAATGGGTATTTCAACATAGTGGTCAATGCGGCCTTATCAAACTATGCACTCTGAGTGTGATTCCAGCTTCTCTCACACACAAGACTCTCAGAAGTAACTAAAATACGTCTTGCAACAGCATCTACTAAGAAACACTCTCCTAATACGCCTAACACATTGAAACACAGTTCCTATGCGTTTCACCACTAAAACATGAATACATGTCTTTTCTAACTAAGGAAACAAGGAAACTGCAAAGGCGACTACAGAAAAGAAGTGTTTCAAGAACTGAGTAACATGTGTGTTCCAAATGCAATTCTAACCGCAGGAACGTCTGAAACACAACACAGATGTAAACACACTACCAATGGGTATTTCAACATAGTGGTCAATGCGGCCTTATCAAACTATGCACTCTGAGTGTGATTCCAGCTTCTCTCACACACAAGACTCTCAGAAGTAACTAAAATACGTCTTGCAACAGCATCTACTAAGAAACACTCTCCTAATACGCCTAACACATTGAAACACAGTTCCTATGCGTTTCACCACTAAAACATGAATACATGTCTTTTCTAACTAAGGAAACAAGGAAACTGCAAAGGCGACTACAGAAAAGAAGTGTTTCAAGAACTGAGTAACATGTGTGTTCCAAATGCAATTCTAACCGCAGGAACGTCTGAAACACAACACAGATGTAAACACACTACCAATGGGTATTTCAACATAGTGGTCAATGCGGCCTTATCAAACTATGCACTCTGAGTGTGATTCCAGCTTCTCTCACACACAAGACTCTCAGAAGTAACTAAAATACGTCTTGCAACAGCATCTACTAAGAAACACTCTCCTAATACGCCTAACACATTGAAACACAGTTCCTATGCGTTTCACCACTGAAACATGAATACATGTCTTTTCTAACTAAGGAAACAAGGAAACTGCAAAGGCGACTACAGAAAAGAAGTGTTTCAAGAACTGAGTAACATGTGTGTTCCAAATGCAATTCTAACCGCAGGAACGTCTGAAACACAACACAGATGTAAACACACTACCAATGGGTATTTCAACATAGTGGTCAATGCGGCCTTATCAAACTATGCACTCTGAGTGTGATTCCAGCTTCTCTCACACACAAGACTCTCAGAAGTAACTAAAATACGTCTTGCAACAGCATCTACTAAGAAACACTCTCCTAATACGCCTAACACATTGAAACACAGTTCCTATGCGTTTCACCACTAAAACATGAATACATGTCTTTTCTAACTAAGGAAACAAGGAAACTGCAAAGGCGACTACAGAAAAGAAGTGTTTCAAGAACTGAGTAACATGTGTGTTCCAAATGCAATTCTAACCGCAGGAACGTCTGAAACACAACACAGATGTAAACACACTACCAATGGGTATTTCAACATAGTGGTCAATGCGGCCTTATCAAACTATGCACTCTGAGTGTGATTCCAGCTTCTCTCACACACAAGACTCTCAGAAGTAACTAAAATACGTCTTGCAACAGCATCTACTAAGAAACACTCTCCTAATACGCCTAACACATTGAAACACAGTTCCTATGCGTTTCACCACTAAAACATGAATACATGTCTTTTCTAACTAAGGAAACAAGGAAACTGCAAAGGCGACTACAGAAAAGAAGTGTTTCAAGAACTGAGTAACATGTGTGTTCCAAATGCAATTCTAACCGCAGGAACGTCTGAAACACAACACAGATGTAAACACACTACCAATGGGTATTTCAACATAGTGGTCAATGCGGCCTTATCAAACTATGCACTCTGAGTGTGATTCCAGCTTCTCTCACACACAAGACTCTCAGAAGTAACTAAAATACGTCTTGCAACAGCATCTACTAAGAAACACTCTCCTAATACGCCTAACACATTGAAACACAGTTCCTATGCGTTTCACCACTAAAACATGAATACATGTCTTTTCTAACTAAGGAAACAAGGAAACTGCAAAGGCGACTACAGAAAAGAAGTGTTTCAAGAACTGAGTAACATGTGTGTTCCAAATGCAATTCTAACCGCAGGAACGTCTGAAACACAACACAGATGTAAACACACTACCAATGGGTATTTCAACATAGTGGTCAATGCGGCCTTATCAAACTATGCACTCTGAGTGTGATTCCAGCTTCTCTCACACACAAGACTCTCAGAAGTAACTAAAATACGTCTTGCAACAGCATCTACTAAGAAACACTCTCCTAATACGCCTAACACATTGAAACACAGTTCCTATGCGTTTCACCACTGAAACATGAATACATGTCTTTTCTAACTAAGGAAACAAGGAAACTGCAAAGGCGACTACAGAAAAGAAGTGTTTCAAGAACTGAGTAACATGTGTGTTCCAAATGCAATTCTAACCGCAGGAACGTCTGAAACACAACACAGATGTAAACACACTACCAATGGGTATTTCAACATAGTGGTCAATGCGGCCTTATCAAACTATGCACTCTGAGTGTGATTCCAGCTTCTCTCACACACAAGACTCTCAGAAGTAACTAAAATACGTCTTGCAACAGCATCTACTAAGAAACACTCTCCTAATACGCCTAACACATTGAAACACAGTTCCTATGCGTTTCACCACTAAAACATGAATACATGTCTTTTCTAACTAAGGAAACAAGGAAACTGCAAAGGCGACTACAGAAAAGAAGTGTTTCAAGAACTGAGTAACATGTGTGTTCCAAATGCAATTCTAACCGCAGGAACGTCTGAAACACAACACAGATGTAAACACACTACCAATGGGTATTTCAACATAGTGGTCAATGCGGCCTTATCAAACTATGCACTCTGAGTGTGATTCCAGCTTCTCTCACACACAAGACTCTCAGAAGTAACTAAAATACGTCTTGCAACAGCATCTACTAAGAAACACTCTCCTAATACGCCTAACACATTGAAACACAGTTCCTATGCGTTTCACCACTAAAACATGAATACATGTCTTTTCTAACTAAGGAAACAAGGAAACTGCAAAGGCGACTACAGAAAAGAAGTGTTTCAAGAACTGAGTAACATGTGTGTTCCAAATGCAATTCTAACCGCAGGAACGTCTGAAACACAACACAGATGTAAACACACTACCAATGGGTATTTCAACATAGTGGTCAATGCGGCCTTATCAAACTATGCACTCTGAGTGTGATTCCAGCTTCTCTCACACACAAGACTCTCAGAAGTAACTAAAATACGTCTTGCAACAGCATCTACTAAGAAACACTCTCCTAATACGCCTAACACATTGAAACACAGTTCCTATGCGTTTCACCACTGAAACATGAATACATGTCTTTTCTAACTAAGGAAACAAGGAAACTGCAAAGGCGACTACAGAAAAGAAGTGTTTCAAGAACTGAGTAACATGTGTGTTCCAAATGCAATTCTAACCGCAGGAACGTCTGAAACACAACACAGATGTAAACACACTACCAATGGGTATTTCAACATAGTGGTCAATGCGGCCTTATCAAACTATGCACTCTGAGTGTGATTCCAGCTTCTCTCACACACAAGACTCTCAGAAGTAACTAAAATACGTCTTGCAACAGCATCTACTAAGAAACACTCTCCTAATACGCCTAACACATTGAAACACAGTTCCTATGCGTTTCACCACTAAAACATGAATACATGTCTTTTCTAACTAAGGAAACAAGGAAACTGCAAAGGCGACTACAGAAAAGAAGTGTTTCAAGAACTGAGTAACATGTGTGTTCCAAATGCAATTCTAACCGCAGGAACGTCTGAAACACAACACAGATGTAAACACACTACCAATGGGTATTTCAACATAGTGGTCAATGCGGCCTTATCAAACTATGCACTCTGAGTGTGATTCCAGCTTCTCTCACACACAAGACTCTCAGAAGTAACTAAAATACGTCTTGCAACAGCATCTACTAAGAAACACTCTCCTAATACGCCTAACACATTGAAACACAGTTCCTATGCGTTTCACCACTAAAACATGAATACATGTCTTTTCTAACTAAGGAAACAAGGAAACTGCAAAGGCGACTACAGAAAAGAAGTGTTTCAAGAACTGAGTAACATGTGTGTTCCAAATGCAATTCTAACCGCAGGAACGTCTGAAACACAACACAGATGTAAACACACTACCAATGGGTATTTCAACATAGTGGTCAATGCGGCCTTATCAAACTATGCACTCTGAGTGTGATTCCAGCTTCTCTCACACACAAGACTCTCAGAAGTAACTAAAATACGTCTTGCAACAGCATCTACTAAGAAACACTCTCCTAATACGCCTAACACATTGAAACACAGTTCCTATGCGTTTCACCACTAAAACATGAATACATGTCTTTTCTAACTAAGGAAACAAGGAAACTGCAAAGGCGACTACAGAAAAGAAGTGTTTCAAGAACTGAGTAACATGTGTGTTCCAAATGCAATTCTAACCGCAGGAACGTCTGAAACACAACACAGATGTAAACACACTACCAATGGGTATTTCAACATAGTGGTCAATGCGGCCTTATCAAACTATGCACTCTGAGTGTGATTCCAGCTTCTCTCACACACAAGACTCTCAGAAGTAACTAAAATACGTCTTGCAACAGCATCTACTAAGAAACACTCTCCTAATACGCCTAACACATTGAAACACAGTTCCTATGCGTTTCACCACTAAAACATGAATACATGTCTTTTCTAACTAAGGAAACAAGGAAACTGCAAAGGCGACTACAGAAAAGAAGTGTTTCAAGAACTGAGTAACATGTGTGTTCCAAATGCAATTCTAACCGCAGGAACGTCTGAAACACAACACAGATGTAAACACACTACCAATGGGTATTTCAACATAGTGGTCAATGCGGCCTTATCAAACTATGCACTCTGAGTGTGATTCCAGCTTCTCTCACACACAAGACTCTCAGAAGTAACTAAAATACGTCTTGCAACAGCATCTACTAAGAAACACTCTCCTAATACGCCTAACACATTGAAACACAGTTCCTATGCGTTTCACCACTAAAACATGAATACATGTCTTTTCTAACTAAGGAAACAAGGAAACTGCAAAGGCGACTACAGAAAAGAAGTGTTTCAAGAACTGAGTAACATGTGTGTTCCAAATGCAATTCTAACCGCAGGAACGTCTGAAACACAACACAGATGTAAACACACTACCAATGGGTATTTCAACATAGTGGTCAATGCGGCCTTATCAAACTATGCACTCTGAGTGTGATTCCAGCTTCTCTCACACACAAGACTCTCAGAAGTAACTAAAATACGTCTTGCAACAGCATCTACTAAGAAACACTCTCCTAATACGCCTAACACATTGAAACACAGTTCCTATGCGTTTCACCACTAAAACATGAATACATGTCTTTTCTAACTAAGGAAACAAGGAAACTGCAAAGGCGACTACAGAAAAGAAGTGTTTCAAGAACTGAGTAACATGTGTGTTCCAAATGCAATTCTAACCGCAGGAACGTCTGAAACACAACACAGATGTAAACACACTACCAATGGGTATTTCAACATAGTGGTCAATGCGGCCTTATCAAACTATGCACTCTGAGTGTGATTCCAGCTTCTCTCACACACAAGACTCTCAGAAGTAACTAAAATACGTCTTGCAACAGCATCTACTAAGAAACACTCTCCTAATACGCCTAACACATTGAAACACAGTTCCTATGCGTTTCACCACTGAAACATGAATACATGTCTTTTCTAACTAAGGAAACAAGGAAACTGCAAAGGCGACTACAGAAAAGAAGTGTTTCAAGAACTGAGTAACATGTGTGTTCCAAATGCAATTCTAACCGCAGGAACGTCTGAAACACAACACAGATGTAAACACACTACCAATGGGTATTTCAACATAGTGGTCAATGCGGCCTTATCAAACTATGCACTCTGAGTGTGATTCCAGCTTCTCTCACACACAAGACTCTCAGAAGTAACTAAAATACGTCTTGCAACAGCATCTACTAAGAAACACTCTCCTAATACGCCTAACACATTGAAACACAGTTCCTATGCGTTTCACCACTAAAACATGAATACATGTCTTTTCTAACTAAGGAAACAAGGAAACTGCAAAGGCGACTACAGAAAAGAAGTGTTTCAAGAACTGAGTAACATGTGTGTTCCAAATGCAATTCTAACCGCAGGAACGTCTGAAACACAACACAGATGTAAACACACTACCAATGGGTATTTCAACATAGTGGTCAATGCGGCCTTATCAAACTATGCACTCTGAGTGTGATTCCAGCTTCTCTCACACACAAGACTCTCAGAAGTAACTAAAATACGTCTTGCAACAGCATCTACTAAGAAACACTCTCCTAATACGCCTAACACATTGAAACACAGTTCCTATGCGTTTCACCACTGAAACATGAATACATGTCTTTTCTAACTAAGGAAACAAGGAAACTGCAAAGGCGACTACAGAAAAGAAGTGTTTCAAGAACTGAGTAACATGTGTGTTCCAAATGCAATTCTAACCGCAGGAACGTCTGAAACACAACACAGATGTAAACACACTACCAATGGGTATTTCAACATAGTGGTCAATGCGGCCTTATCAAACTATGCACTCTGAGTGTGATTCCAGCTTCTCTCACACACAAGACTCTCAGAAGTAACTAAAATACGTCTTGCAACAGCATCTACTAAGAAACACTCTCCTAATACGCCTAACACATTGAAACACAGTTCCTATGCGTTTCACCACTGAAACATGAATACATGTCTTTTCTAACTAAGGAAACAAGGAAACTGCAAAGGCGACTACAGAAAAGAAGTGTTTCAAGAACTGAGTAACATGTGTGTTCCAAATGCAATTCTAACCGCAGGAACGTCTGAAACACAACACAGATGTAAACACACTACCAATGGGTATTTCAACATAGTGGTCAATGCGGCCTTATCAAACTATGCACTCTGAGTGTGATTCCAGCTTCTCTCACACACAAGACTCTCAGAAGTAACTAAAATACGTCTTGCAACAGCATCTACTAAGAAACACTCTCCTAATACGCCTAACACATTGAAACACAGTTCCTATGCGTTTCACCACTGAAACATGAATACATGTCTTTTCTAACTAAGGAAACAAGGAAACTGCAAAGGCGACTACAGAAAAGAAGTGTTTCAAGAACTGAGTAACATGTGTGTTCCAAATGCAATTCTAACCGCAGGAACGTCTGAAACACAACACAGATGTAAACACACTACCAATGGGTATTTCAACATAGTGGTCAATGCGGCCTTATCAAACTATGCACTCTGAGTGTGATTCCAGCTTCTCTCACACACAAGACTCTCAGAAGTAACTAAAATACGTCTTGCAACAGCATCTACTAAGAAACACTCTCCTAATACGCCTAACACATTGAAACACAGTTCCTATGCGTTTCACCACTAAAACATGAATACATGTCTTTTCTAACTAAGGAAACAAGGAAACTGCAAAGGCGACTACAGAAAAGAAGTGTTTCAAGAACTGAGTAACATGTGTGTTCCAAATGCAATTCTAACCGCAGGAACGTCTGAAACACAACACAGATGTAAACACACTACCAATGGGTATTTCAACATAGTGGTCAATGCGGCCTTATCAAACTATGCACTCTGAGTGTGATTCCAGCTTCTCTCACACACAAGACTCTCAGAAGTAACTAAAATACGTCTTGCAACAGCATCTACTAAGAAACACTCTCCTAATACGCCTAACACATTGAAACACAGTTCCTATGCGTTTCACCACTAAAACATGAATACATGTCTTTTCTAACTAAGGAAACAAGGAAACTGCAAAGGCGACTACAGAAAAGAAGTGTTTCAAGAACTGAGTAACATGTGTGTTCCAAATGCAATTCTAACCGCAGGAACGTCTGAAACACAACACAGATGTAAACACACTACCAATGGGTATTTCAACATAGTGGTCAATGCGGCCTTATCAAACTATGCACTCTGAGTGTGATTCCAGCTTCTCTCACACACAAGACTCTCAGAAGTAACTAAAATACGTCTTGCAACAGCATCTACTAAGAAACACTCTCCTAATACGCCTAACACATTGAAACACAGTTCCTATGCGTTTCACCACTAAAACATGAATACATGTCTTTTCTAACTAAGGAAACAAGGAAACTGCAAAGGCGACTACAGAAAAGAAGTGTTTCAAGAACTGAGTAACATGTGTGTTCCAAATGCAATTCTAACCGCAGGAACGTCTGAAACACAACACAGATGTAAACACACTACCAATGGGTATTTCAACATAGTGGTCAATGCGGCCTTATCAAACTATGCACTCTGAGTGTGATTCCAGCTTCTCTCACACACAAGACTCTCAGAAGTAACTAAAATACGTCTTGCAACAGCATCTACTAAGAAACACTCTCCTAATACGCCTAACACATTGAAACACAGTTCCTATGCGTTTCACCACTAAAACATGAATACATGTCTTTTCTAACTAAGGAAACAAGGAAACTGCAAAGGCGACTACAGAAAAGAAGTGTTTCAAGAACTGAGTAACATGTGTGTTCCAAATGCAATTCTAACCGCAGGAACGTCTGAAACACAACACAGATGTAAACACACTACCAATGGGTATTTCAACATAGTGGTCAATGCGGCCTTATCAAACTATGCACTCTGAGTGTGATTCCAGCTTCTCTCACACACAAGACTCTCAGAAGTAACTAAAATACGTCTTGCAACAGCATCTACTAAGAAACACTCTCCTAATACGCCTAACACATTGAAACACAGTTCCTATGCGTTTCACCACTAAAACATGAATACATGTCTTTTCTAACTAAGGAAACAAGGAAACTGCAAAGGCGACTACAGAAAAGAAGTGTTTCAAGAACTGAGTAACATGTGTGTTCCAAATGCAATTCTAACCGCAGGAACGTCTGAAACACAACACAGATGTAAACACACTACCAATGGGTATTTCAACATAGTGGTCAATGCGGCCTTATCAAACTATGCACTCTGAGTGTGATTCCAGCTTCTCTCACACACAAGACTCTCAGAAGTAACTAAAATACGTCTTGCAACAGCATCTACTAAGAAACACTCTCCTAATACGCCTAACACATTGAAACACAGTTCCTATGCGTTTCACCACTAAAACATGAATACATGTCTTTTCTAACTAAGGAAACAAGGAAACTGCAAAGGCGACTACAGAAAAGAAGTGTTTCAAGAACTGAGTAACATGTGTGTTCCAAATGCAATTCTAACCGCAGGAACGTCTGAAACACAACACAGATGTAAACACACTACCAATGGGTATTTCAACATAGTGGTCAATGCGGCCTTATCAAACTATGCACTCTGAGTGTGATTCCAGCTTCTCTCACACACAAGACTCTCAGAAGTAACTAAAATACGTCTTGCAACAGCATCTACTAAGAAACACTCTCCTAATACGCCTAACACATTGAAACACAGTTCCTATGCGTTTCACCACTAAAACATGAATACATGTCTTTTCTAACTAAGGAAACAAGGAAACTGCAAAGGCGACTACAGAAAAGAAGTGTTTCAAGAACTGAGTAACATGTGTGTTCCAAATGCAATTCTAACCGCAGGAACGTCTGAAACACAACACAGATGTAAACACACTACCAATGGGTATTTCAACATAGTGGTCAATGCGGCCTTATCAAACTATGCACTCTGAGTGTGATTCCAGCTTCTCTCACACACAAGACTCTCAGAAGTAACTAAAATACGTCTTGCAACAGCATCTACTAAGAAACACTCTCCTAATACGCCTAACACATTGAAACACAGTTCCTATGCGTTTCACCACTAAAACATGAATACATGTCTTTTCTAACTAAGGAAACAAGGAAACTGCAAAGGCGACTACAGAAAAGAAGTGTTTCAAGAACTGAGTAACATGTGTGTTCCAAATGCAATTCTAACCGCAGGAACGTCTGAAACACAACACAGATGTAAACACACTACCAATGGGTATTTCAACATAGTGGTCAATGCGGCCTTATCAAACTATGCACTCTGAGTGTGATTCCAGCTTCTCTCACACACAAGACTCTCAGAAGTAACTAAAATACGTCTTGCAACAGCATCTACTAAGAAACACTCTCCTAATACGCCTAACACATTGAAACACAGTTCCTATGCGTTTCACCACTAAAACATGAATACATGTCTTTTCTAACTAAGGAAACAAGGAAACTGCAAAGGCGACTACAGAAAAGAAGTGTTTCAAGAACTGAGTAACATGTGTGTTCCAAATGCAATTCTAACCGCAGGAACGTCTGAAACACAACACAGATGTAAACACACTACCAATGGGTATTTCAACATAGTGGTCAATGCGGCCTTATCAAACTATGCACTCTGAGTGTGATTCCAGCTTCTCTCACACACAAGACTCTCAGAAGTAACTAAAATACGTCTTGCAACAGCATCTACTAAGAAACACTCTCCTAATACGCCTAACACATTGAAACACAGTTCCTATGCGTTTCACCACTAAAACATGAATACATGTCTTTTCTAACTAAGGAAACAAGGAAACTGCAAAGGCGACTACAGAAAAGAAGTGTTTCAAGAACTGAGTAACATGTGTGTTCCAAATGCAATTCTAACCGCAGGAACGTCTGAAACACAACACAGATGTAAACACACTACCAATGGGTATTTCAACATAGTGGTCAATGCGGCCTTATCAAACTATGCACTCTGAGTGTGATTCCAGCTTCTCTCACACACAAGACTCTCAGAAGTAACTAAAATACGTCTTGCAACAGCATCTACTAAGAAACACTCTCCTAATACGCCTAACACATTGAAACACAGTTCCTATGCGTTTCACCACTAAAACATGAATACATGTCTTTTCTAACTAAGGAAACAAGGAAACTGCAAAGGCGACTACAGAAAAGAAGTGTTTCAAGAACTGAGTAACATGTGTGTTCCAAATGCAATTCTAACCGCAGGAACGTCTGAAACACAACACAGATGTAAACACACTACCAATGGGTATTTCAACATAGTGGTCAATGCGGCCTTATCAAACTATGCACTCTGAGTGTGATTCCAGCTTCTCTCACACACAAGACTCTCAGAAGTAACTAAAATACGTCTTGCAACAGCATCTACTAAGAAACACTCTCCTAATACGCCTAACACATTGAAACACAGTTCCTATGCGTTTCACCACTAAAACATGAATACATGTCTTTTCTAACTAAGGAAACAAGGAAACTGCAAAGGCGACTACAGAAAAGAAGTGTTTCAAGAACTGAGTAACATGTGTGTTCCAAATGCAATTCTAACCGCAGGAACGTCTGAAACACAACACAGATGTAAACACACTACCAATGGGTATTTCAACATAGTGGTCAATGCGGCCTTATCAAACTATGCACTCTGAGTGTGATTCCAGCTTCTCTCACACACAAGACTCTCAGAAGTAACTAAAATACGTCTTGCAACAGCATCTACTAAGAAACACTCTCCTAATACGCCTAACACATTGAAACACAGTTCCTATGCGTTTCACCACTGAAACATGAATACATGTCTTTTCTAACTAAGGAAACAAGGAAACTGCAAAGGCGACTACAGAAAAGAAGTGTTTCAAGAACTGAGTAACATGTGTGTTCCAAATGCAATTCTAACCGCAGGAACGTCTGAAACACAACACAGATGTAAACACACTACCAATGGGTATTTCAACATAGTGGTCAATGCGGCCTTATCAAACTATGCACTCTGAGTGTGATTCCAGCTTCTCTCACACACAAGACTCTCAGAAGTAACTAAAATACGTCTTGCAACAGCATCTACTAAGAAACACTCTCCTAATACGCCTAACACATTGAAACACAGTTCCTATGCGTTTCACCACTAAAACATGAATACATGTCTTTTCTAACTAAGGAAACAAGGAAACTGCAAAGGCGACTACAGAAAAGAAGTGTTTCAAGAACTGAGTAACATGTGTGTTCCAAATGCAATTCTAACCGCAGGAACGTCTGAAACACAACACAGATGTAAACACACTACCAATGGGTATTTCAACATAGTGGTCAATGCGGCCTTATCAAACTATGCACTCTGAGTGTGATTCCAGCTTCTCTCACACACAAGACTCTCAGAAGTAACTAAAATACGTCTTGCAACAGCATCTACTAAGAAACACTCTCCTAATACGCCTAACACATTGAAACACAGTTCCTATGCGTTTCACCACTAAAACATGAATACATGTCTTTTCTAACTAAGGAAACAAGGAAACTGCAAAGGCGACTACAGAAAAGAAGTGTTTCAAGAACTGAGTAACATGTGTGTTCCAAATGCAATTCTAACCGCAGGAACGTCTGAAACACAACACAGATGTAAACACACTACCAATGGGTATTTCAACATAGTGGTCAATGCGGCCTTATCAAACTATGCACTCTGAGTGTGATTCCAGCTTCTCTCACACACAAGACTCTCAGAAGTAACTAAAATACGTCTTGCAACAGCATCTACTAAGAAACACTCTCCTAATACGCCTAACACATTGAAACACAGTTCCTATGCGTTTCTCCACTAAAACATGAATACATGTCTTTTCTAACTAAGGAAACAAGGAAACTGCAAAGGCGACTACAGAAAAGAAGTGTTTCAAGAACTGAGTAACATGTGTGTTCCAAATGCAATTCTAACCGCAGGAACGTCTGAAACACAACACAGATGTAAACACACTACCAATGGGTATTTCAACATAGTGGTCAATGCGGCCTTATCAAACTATGCACTCTGAGTGTGATTCCAGCTTCTCTCACACACAAGACTCTCAGAAGTAACTAAAATACGTCTTGCAACAGCATCTACTAAGAAACACTCTCCTAATACGCCTAACACATTGAAACACAGTTCCTATGCGTTTCACCACTAAAACATGAATACATGTCTTTTCTAACTAAGGAAACAAGGAAACTGCAAAGGCGACTACAGAAAAGAAGTGTTTCAAGAACTGAGTAACATGTGTGTTCCAAATGCAATTCTAACCGCAGGAACGTCTGAAACACAACACAGATGTAAACACACTACCAATGGGTATTTCAACATAGTGGTCAATGCGGCCTTATCAAACTATGCACTCTGAGTGTGATTCCAGCTTCTCTCACACACAAGACTCTCAGAAGTAACTAAAATACGTCTTGCAACAGCATCTACTAAGAAACACTCTCCTAATACGCCTAACACATTGAAACACAGTTCCTATGCGTTTCACCACTAAAACATGAATACATGTCTTTTCTAACTAAGGAAACAAGGAAACTGCAAAGGCGACTACAGAAAAGAAGTGTTTCAAGAACTGAGTAACATGTGTGTTCCAAATGCAATTCTAACCGCAGGAACGTCTGAAACACAACACAGATGTAAACACACTACCAATGGGTATTTCAACATAGTGGTCAATGCGGCCTTATCAAACTATGCACTCTGAGTGTGATTCCAGCTTCTCTCACACACAAGACTCTCAGAAGTAACTAAAATACGTCTTGCAACAGCATCTACTAAGAAACACTCTCCTAATACGCCTAACACATTGAAACACAGTTCCTATGCGTTTCACCACTAAAACATGAATACATGTCTTTTCTAACTAAGGAAACAAGGAAACTGCAAAGGCGACTACAGAAAAGAAGTGTTTCAAGAACTGAGTAACATGTGTGTTCCAAATGCAATTCTAACCGCAGGAACGTCTGAAACACAACACAGATGTAAACACACTACCAATGGGTATTTCAACATAGTGGTCAATGCGGCCTTATCAAACTATGCACTCTGAGTGTGATTCCAGCTTCTCTCACACACAAGACTCTCAGAAGTAACTAAAATACGTCTTGCAACAGCATCTACTAAGAAACACTCTCCTAATACGCCTAACACATTGAAACACAGTTCCTATGCGTTTCACCACTAAAACATGAATACATGTCTTTTCTAACTAAGGAAACAAGGAAACTGCAAAGGCGACTACAGAAAAGAAGTGTTTCAAGAACTGAGTAACATGTGTGTTCCAAATGCAATTCTAACCGCAGGAACGTCTGAAACACAACACAGATGTAAACACACTACCAATGGGTATTTCAACATAGTGGTCAATGCGGCCTTATCAAACTATGCACTCTGAGTGTGATTCCAGCTTCTCTCACACACAAGACTCTCAGAAGTAACTAAAATACGTCTTGCAACAGCATCTACTAAGAAACACTCTCCTAATACGCCTAACACATTGAAACACAGTTCCTATGCGTTTCACCACTAAAACATGAATACATGTCTTTTCTAACTAAGGAAACAAGGAAACTGCAAAGGCGACTACAGAAAAGAAGTGTTTCAAGAACTGAGTAACATGTGTGTTCCAAATGCAATTCTAACCGCAGGAACGTCTGAAACACAACACAGATGTAAACACACTACCAATGGGTATTTCAACATAGTGGTCAATGCGGCCTTATCAAACTATGCACTCTGAGTGTGATTCCAGCTTCTCTCACACACAAGACTCTCAGAAGTAACTAAAATACGTCTTGCAACAGCATCTACTAAGAAACACTCTCCTAATACGCCTAACACATTGAAACACAGTTCCTATGCGTTTCACCACTAAAACATGAATACATGTCTTTTCTAACTAAGGAAACAAGGAAACTGCAAAGGCGACTACAGAAAAGAAGTGTTTCAAGAACTGAGTAACATGTGTGTTCCAAATGCAATTCTAACCGCAGGAACGTCTGAAACACAACACAGATGTAAACACACTACCAATGGGTATTTCAACATAGTGGTCAATGCGGCCTTATCAAACTATGCACTCTGAGTGTGATTCCAGCTTCTCTCACACACAAGACTCTCAGAAGTAACTAAAATACGTCTTGCAACAGCATCTACTAAGAAACACTCTCCTAATACGCCTAACACATTGAAACACAGTTCCTATGCGTTTCACCACTAAAACATGAATACATGTCTTTTCTAACTAAGGAAACAAGGAAACTGCAAAGGCGACTACAGAAAAGAAGTGTTTCAAGAACTGAGTAACATGTGTGTTCCAAATGCAATTCTAACCGCAGGAACGTCTGAAACACAACACAGATGTAAACACACTACCAATGGGTATTTCAACATAGTGGTCAATGCGGCCTTATCAAACTATGCACTCTGAGTGTGATTCCAGCTTCTCTCACACACAAGACTCTCAGAAGTAACTAAAATACGTCTTGCAACAGCATCTACTAAGAAACACTCTCCTAATACGCCTAACACATTGAAACACAGTTCCTATGCGTTTCACCACTAAAACATGAATACATGTCTTTTCTAACTAAGGAAACAAGGAAACTGCAAAGGCGACTACAGAAAAGAAGTGTTTCAAGAACTGAGTAACATGTGTGTTCCAAATGCAATTCTAACCGCAGGAACGTCTGAAACACAACACAGATGTAAACACACTACCAATGGGTATTTCAACATAGTGGTCAATGCGGCCTTATCAAACTATGCACTCTGAGTGTGATTCCAGCTTCTCTCACACACAAGACTCTCAGAAGTAACTAAAATACGTCTTGCAACAGCATCTACTAAGAAACACTCTCCTAATACGCCTAACACATTGAAACACAGTTCCTATGCGTTTCACCACTAAAACATGAATACATGTCTTTTCTAACTAAGGAAACAAGGAAACTGCAAAGGCGACTACAGAAAAGAAGTGTTTCAAGAACTGAGTAACATGTGTGTTCCAAATGCAATTCTAACCGCAGGAACGTCTGAAACACAACACAGATGTAAACACACTACCAATGGGTATTTCAACATAGTGGTCAATGCGGCCTTATCAAACTATGCACTCTGAGTGTGATTCCAGCTTCTCTCACACACAAGACTCTCAGAAGTAACTAAAATACGTCTTGCAACAGCATCTACTAAGAAACACTCTCCTAATACGCCTAACACATTGAAACACAGTTCCTATGCGTTTCACCACTAAAACATGAATACATGTCTTTTCTAACTAAGGAAACAAGGAAACTGCAAAGGCGACTACAGAAAAGAAGTGTTTCAAGAACTGAGTAACATGTGTGTTCCAAATGCAATTCTAACCGCAGGAACGTCTGAAACACAACACAGATGTAAACACACTACCAATGGGTATTTCAACATAGTGGTCAATGCGGCCTTATCAAACTATGCACTCTGAGTGTGATTCCAGCTTCTCTCACACACAAGACTCTCAGAAGTAACTAAAATACGTCTTGCAACAGCATCTACTAAGAAACACTCTCCTAATACGCCTAACACATTGAAACACAGTTCCTATGCGTTTCTCCACTAAAACATGAATACATGTCTTTTCTAACTAAGGAAACAAGGAAACTGCAAAGGCGACTACAGAAAAGAAGTGTTTCAAGAACTGAGTAACATGTGTGTTCCAAATGCAATTCTAACCGCAGGAACGTCTGAAACACAACACAGATGTAAACACACTACCAATGGGTATTTCAACATAGTGGTCAATGCGGCCTTATCAAACTATGCACTCTGAGTGTGATTCCAGCTTCTCTCACACACAAGACTCTCAGAAGTAACTAAAATACGTCTTGCAACAGCATCTACTAAGAAACACTCTCCTAATACGCCTAACACATTGAAACACAGTTCCTATGCGTTTCACCACTAAAACATGAATACATGTCTTTTCTAACTAAGGAAACAAGGAAACTGCAAAGGCGACTACAGAAAAGAAGTGTTTCAAGAACTGAGTAACATGTGTGTTCCAAATGCAATTCTAACCGCAGGAACGTCTGAAACACAACACAGATGTAAACACACTACCAATGGGTATTTCAACATAGTGGTCAATGCGGCCTTATCAAACTATGCACTCTGAGTGTGATTCCAGCTTCTCTCACACACAAGACTCTCAGAAGTAACTAAAATACGTCTTGCAACAGCATCTACTAAGAAACACTCTCCTAATACGCCTAACACATTGAAACACAGTTCCTATGCGTTTCTCCACTAAAACATGAATACATGTCTTTTCTAACTAAGGAAACAAGGAAACTGCAAAGGCGACTACAGAAAAGAAGTGTTTCAAGAACTGAGTAACATGTGTGTTCCAAATGCAATTCTAACCGCAGGAACGTCTGAAACACAACACAGATGTAAACACACTACCAATGGGTATTTCAACATAGTGGTCAATGCGGCCTTATCAAACTATGCACTCTGAGTGTGATTCCAGCTTCTCTCACACACAAGACTCTCAGAAGTAACTAAAATACGTCTTGCAACAGCATCTACTAAGAAACACTCTCCTAATACGCCTAACACATTGAAACACAGTTCCTATGCGTTTCACCACTAAAACATGAATACATGTCTTTTCTAACTAAGGAAACAAGGAAACTGCAAAGGCGACTACAGAAAAGAAGTGTTTCAAGAACTGAGTAACATGTGTGTTCCAAATGCAATTCTAACCGCAGGAACGTCTGAAACACAACACAGATGTAAACACACTACCAATGGGTATTTCAACATAGTGGTCAATGCGGCCTTATCAAACTATGCACTCTGAGTGTGATTCCAGCTTCTCTCACACACAAGACTCTCAGAAGTAACTAAAATACGTCTTGCAACAGCATCTACTAAGAAACACTCTCCTAATACGCCTAACACATTGAAACACAGTTCCTATGCGTTTCACCACTAAAACATGAATACATGTCTTTTCTAACTAAGGAAACAAGGAAACTGCAAAGGCGACTACAGAAAAGAAGTGTTTCAAGAACTGAGTAACATGTGTGTTCCAAATGCAATTCTAACCGCAGGAACGTCTGAAACACAACACAGATGTAAACACACTACCAATGGGTATTTCAACATAGTGGTCAATGCGGCCTTATCAAACTATGCACTCTGAGTGTGATTCCAGCTTCTCTCACACACAAGACTCTCAGAAGTAACTAAAATACGTCTTGCAACAGCATCTACTAAGAAACACTCTCCTAATACGCCTAACACATTGAAACACAGTTCCTATGCGTTTCACCACTAAAACATGAATACATGTCTTTTCTAACTAAGGAAACAAGGAAACTGCAAAGGCGACTACAGAAAAGAAGTGTTTCAAGAACTGAGTAACATGTGTGTTCCAAATGCAATTCTAACCGCAGGAACGTCTGAAACACAACACAGATGTAAACACACTACCAATGGGTATTTCAACATAGTGGTCAATGCGGCCTTATCAAACTATGCACTCTGAGTGTGATTCCAGCTTCTCTCACACACAAGACTCTCAGAAGTAACTAAAATACGTCTTGCAACAGCATCTACTAAGAAACACTCTCCTAATACGCCTAACACATTGAAACACAGTTCCTATGCGTTTCTCCACTAAAACATGAATACATGTCTTTTCTAACTAAGGAAACAAGGAAACTGCAAAGGCGACTACAGAAAAGAAGTGTTTCAAGAACTGAGTAACATGTGTGTTCCAAATGCAATTCTAACCGCAGGAACGTCTGAAACACAACACAGATGTAAACACACTACCAATGGGTATTTCAACATAGTGGTCAATGCGGCCTTATCAAACTATGCACTCTGAGTGTGATTCCAGCTTCTCTCACACACAAGACTCTCAGAAGTAACTAAAATACGTCTTGCAACAGCATCTACTAAGAAACACTCTCCTAATACGCCTAACACATTGAAACACAGTTCCTATGCGTTTCACCACTAAAACATGAATACATGTCTTTTCTAACTAAGGAAACAAGGAAACTGCAAAGGCGACTACAGAAAAGAAGTGTTTCAAGAACTGAGTAACATGTGTGTTCCAAATGCAATTCTAACCGCAGGAACGTCTGAAACACAACACAGATGTAAACACACTACCAATGGGTATTTCAACATAGTGGTCAATGCGGCCTTATCAAACTATGCACTCTGAGTGTGATTCCAGCTTCTCTCACACACAAGACTCTCAGAAGTAACTAAAATACGTCTTGCAACAGCATCTACTAAGAAACACTCTCCTAATACGCCTAACACATTGAAACACAGTTCCTATGCGTTTCACCACTAAAACATGAATACATGTCTTTTCTAACTAAGGAAACAAGGAAACTGCAAAGGCGACTACAGAAAAGAAGTGTTTCAAGAACTGAGTAACATGTGTGTTCCAAATGCAATTCTAACCGCAGGAACGTCTGAAACACAACACAGATGTAAACACACTACCAATGGGTATTTCAACATAGTGGTCAATGCGGCCTTATCAAACTATGCACTCTGAGTGTGATTCCAGCTTCTCTCACACACAAGACTCTCAGAAGTAACTAAAATACGTCTTGCAACAGCATCTACTAAGAAACACTCTCCTAATACGCCTAACACATTGAAACACAGTTCCTATGCGTTTCACCACTAAAACATGAATACATGTCTTTTCTAACTAAGGAAACAAGGAAACTGCAAAGGCGACTACAGAAAAGAAGTGTTTCAAGAACTGAGTAACATGTGTGTTCCAAATGCAATTCTAACCGCAGGAACGTCTGAAACACAACACAGATGTAAACACACTACCAATGGGTATTTCAACATAGTGGTCAATGCGGCCTTATCAAACTATGCACTCTGAGTGTGATTCCAGCTTCTCTCACACACAAGACTCTCAGAAGTAACTAAAATACGTCTTGCAACAGCATCTACTAAGAAACACTCTCCTAATACGCCTAACACATTGAAACACAGTTCCTATGCGTTTCACCACTAAAACATGAATACATGTCTTTTCTAACTAAGGAAACAAGGAAACTGCAAAGGCGACTACAGAAAAGAAGTGTTTCAAGAACTGAGTAACATGTGTGTTCCAAATGCAATTCTAACCGCAGGAACGTCTGAAACACAACACAGATGTAAACACACTACCAATGGGTATTTCAACATAGTGGTCAATGCGGCCTTATCAAACTATGCACTCTGAGTGTGATTCCAGCTTCTCTCACACACAAGACTCTCAGAAGTAACTAAAATACGTCTTGCAACAGCATCTACTAAGAAACACTCTCCTAATACGCCTAACACATTGAAACACAGTTCCTATGCGTTTCTCCACTAAAACATGAATACATGTCTTTTCTAACTAAGGAAACAAGGAAACTGCAAAGGCGACTACAGAAAAGAAGTGTTTCAAGAACTGAGTAACATGTGTGTTCCAAATGCAATTCTAACCGCAGGAACGTCTGAAACACAACACAGATGTAAACACACTACCAATGGGTATTTCAACATAGTGGTCAATGCGGCCTTATCAAACTATGCACTCTGAGTGTGATTCCAGCTTCTCTCACACACAAGACTCTCAGAAGTAACTAAAATACGTCTTGCAACAGCATCTACTAAGAAACACTCTCCTAATACGCCTAACACATTGAAACACAGTTCCTATGCGTTTCACCACTAAAACATGAATACATGTCTTTTCTAACTAAGGAAACAAGGAAACTGCAAAGGCGACTACAGAAAAGAAGTGTTTCAAGAACTGAGTAACATGTGTGTTCCAAATGCAATTCTAACCGCAGGAACGTCTGAAACACAACACAGATGTAAACACACTACCAATGGGTATTTCAACATAGTGGTCAATGCGGCCTTATCAAACTATGCACTCTGAGTGTGATTCCAGCTTCTCTCACACACAAGACTCTCAGAAGTAACTAAAATACGTCTTGCAACAGCATCTACTAAGAAACACTCTCCTAATACGCCTAACACATTGAAACACAGTTCCTATGCGTTTCACCACTAAAACATGAATACATGTCTTTTCTAACTAAGGAAACAAGGAAACTGCAAAGGCGACTACAGAAAAGAAGTGTTTCAAGAACTGAGTAACATGTGTGTTCCAAATGCAATTCTAACCGCAGGAACGTCTGAAACACAACACAGATGTAAACACACTACCAATGGGTATTTCAACATAGTGGTCAATGCGGCCTTATCAAACTATGCACTCTGAGTGTGATTCCAGCTTCTCTCACACACAAGACTCTCAGAAGTAACTAAAATACGTCTTGCAACAGCATCTACTAAGAAACACTCTCCTAATACGCCTAACACATTGAAACACAGTTCCTATGCGTTTCTCCACTAAAACATGAATACATGTCTTTTCTAACTAAGGAAACAAGGAAACTGCAAAGGCGACTACAGAAAAGAAGTGTTTCAAGAACTGAGTAACATGTGTGTTCCAAATGCAATTCTAACCGCAGGAACGTCTGAAACACAACACAGATGTAAACACACTACCAATGGGTATTTCAACATAGTGGTCAATGCGGCCTTATCAAACTATGCACTCTGAGTGTGATTCCAGCTTCTCTCACACACAAGACTCTCAGAAGTAACTAAAATACGTCTTGCAACAGCATCTACTAAGAAACACTCTCCTAATACGCCTAACACATTGAAACACAGTTCCTATGCGTTTCACCACTAAAACATGAATACATGTCTTTTCTAACTAAGGAAACAAGGAAACTGCAAAGGCGACTACAGAAAAGAAGTGTTTCAAGAACTGAGTAACATGTGTGTTCCAAATGCAATTCTAACCGCAGGAACGTCTGAAACACAACACAGATGTAAACACACTACCAATGGGTATTTCAACATAGTGGTCAATGCGGCCTTATCAAACTATGCACTCTGAGTGTGATTCCAGCTTCTCTCACACACAAGACTCTCAGAAGTAACTAAAATACGTCTTGCAACAGCATCTACTAAGAAACACTCTCCTAATACGCCTAACACATTGAAACACAGTTCCTATGCGTTTCACCACTAAAACATGAATACATGTCTTTTCTAACTAAGGAAACAAGGAAACTGCAAAGGCGACTACAGAAAAGAAGTGTTTCAAGAACTGAGTAACATGTGTGTTCCAAATGCAATTCTAACCGCAGGAACGTCTGAAACACAACACAGATGTAAACACACTACCAATGGGTATTTCAACATAGTGGTCAATGCGGCCTTATCAAACTATGCACTCTGAGTGTGATTCCAGCTTCTCTCACACACAAGACTCTCAGAAGTAACTAAAATACGTCTTGCAACAGCATCTACTAAGAAACACTCTCCTAATACGCCTAACACATTGAAACACAGTTCCTATGCGTTTCACCACTAAAACATGAATACATGTCTTTTCTAACTAAGGAAACAAGGAAACTGCAAAGGCGACTACAGAAAAGAAGTGTTTCAAGAACTGAGTAACATGTGTGTTCCAAATGCAATTCTAACCGCAGGAACGTCTGAAACACAACACAGATGTAAACACACTACCAATGGGTATTTCAACATAGTGGTCAATGCGGCCTTATCAAACTATGCACTCTGAGTGTGATTCCAGCTTCTCTCACACACAAGACTCTCAGAAGTAACTAAAATACGTCTTGCAACAGCATCTACTAAGAAACACTCTCCTAATACGCCTAACACATTGAAACACAGTTCCTATGCGTTTCACCACTAAAACATGAATACATGTCTTTTCTAACTAAGGAAACAAGGAAACTGCAAAGGCGACTACAGAAAAGAAGTGTTTCAAGAACTGAGTAACATGTGTGTTCCAAATGCAATTCTAACCGCAGGAACGTCTGAAACACAACACAGATGTAAACACACTACCAATGGGTATTTCAACATAGTGGTCAATGCGGCCTTATCAAACTATGCACTCTGAGTGTGATTCCAGCTTCTCTCACACACAAGACTCTCAGAAGTAACTAAAATACGTCTTGCAACAGCATCTACTAAGAAACACTCTCCTAATACGCCTAACACATTGAAACACAGTTCCTATGCGTTTCACCACTAAAACATGAATACATGTCTTTTCTAACTAAGGAAACAAGGAAACTGCAAAGGCGACTACAGAAAAGAAGTGTTTCAAGAACTGAGTAACATGTGTGTTCCAAATGCAATTCTAACCGCAGGAACGTCTGAAACACAACACAGATGTAAACACACTACCAATGGGTATTTCAACATAGTGGTCAATGCGGCCTTATCAAACTATGCACTCTGAGTGTGATTCCAGCTTCTCTCACACACAAGACTCTCAGAAGTAACTAAAATACGTCTTGCAACAGCATCTACTAAGAAACACTCTCCTAATACGCCTAACACATTGAAACACAGTTCCTATGCGTTTCACCACTAAAACATGAATACATGTCTTTTCTAACTAAGGAAACAAGGAAACTGCAAAGGCGACTACAGAAAAGAAGTGTTTCAAGAACTGAGTAACATGTGTGTTCCAAATGCAATTCTAACCGCAGGAACGTCTGAAACACAACACAGATGTAAACACACTACCAATGGGTATTTCAACATAGTGGTCAATGCGGCCTTATCAAACTATGCACTCTGAGTGTGATTCCAGCTTCTCTCACACACAAGACTCTCAGAAGTAACTAAAATACGTCTTGCAACAGCATCTACTAAGAAACACTCTCCTAATACGCCTAACACATTGAAACACAGTTCCTATGCGTTTCACCACTAAAACATGAATACATGTCTTTTCTAACTAAGGAAACAAGGAAACTGCAAAGGCGACTACAGAAAAGAAGTGTTTCAAGAACTGAGTAACATGTGTGTTCCAAATGCAATTCTAACCGCAGGAACGTCTGAAACACAACACAGATGTAAACACACTACCAATGGGTATTTCAACATAGTGGTCAATGCGGCCTTATCAAACTATGCACTCTGAGTGTGATTCCAGCTTCTCTCACACACAAGACTCTCAGAAGTAACTAAAATACGTCTTGCAACAGCATCTACTAAGAAACACTCTCCTAATACGCCTAACACATTGAAACACAGTTCCTATGCGTTTCACCACTGAAACATGAATACATGTCTTTTCTAACTAAGGAAACAAGGAAACTGCAAAGGCGACTACAGAAAAGAAGTGTTTCAAGAACTGAGTAACATGTGTGTTCCAAATGCAATTCTAACCGCAGGAACGTCTGAAACACAACACAGATGTAAACACACTACCAATGGGTATTTCAACATAGTGGTCAATGCGGCCTTATCAAACTATGCACTCTGAGTGTGATTCCAGCTTCTCTCACACACAAGACTCTCAGAAGTAACTAAAATACGTCTTGCAACAGCATCTACTAAGAAACACTCTCCTAATACGCCTAACACATTGAAACACAGTTCCTATGCGTTTCTCCACTAAAACATGAATACATGTCTTTTCTAACTAAGGAAACAAGGAAACTGCAAAGGCGACTACAGAAAAGAAGTGTTTCAAGAACTGAGTAACATGTGTGTTCCAAATGCAATTCTAACCGCAGGAACGTCTGAAACACAACACAGATGTAAACACACTACCAATGGGTATTTCAACATAGTGGTCAATGCGGCCTTATCAAACTATGCACTCTGAGTGTGATTCCAGCTTCTCTCACACACAAGACTCTCAGAAGTAACTAAAATACGTCTTGCAACAGCATCTACTAAGAAACACTCTCCTAATACGCCTAACACATTGAAACACAGTTCCTATGCGTTTCTCCACTAAAACATGAATACATGTCTTTTCTAACTAAGGAAACAAGGAAACTGCAAAGGCGACTACAGAAAAGAAGTGTTTCAAGAACTGAGTAACATGTGTGTTCCAAATGCAATTCTAACCGCAGGAACGTCTGAAACACAACACAGATGTAAACACACTACCAATGGGTATTTCAACATAGTGGTCAATGCGGCCTTATCAAACTATGCACTCTGAGTGTGATTCCAGCTTCTCTCACACACAAGACTCTCAGAAGTAACTAAAATACGTCTTGCAACAGCATCTACTAAGAAACACTCTCCTAATACGCCTAACACATTGAAACACAGTTCCTATGCGTTTCTCCACTAAAACATGAATACATGTCTTTTCTAACTAAGGAAACAAGGAAACTGCAAAGGCGACTACAGAAAAGAAGTGTTTCAAGAACTGAGTAACATGTGTGTTCCAAATGCAATTCTAACCGCAGGAACGTCTGAAACACAACACAGATGTAAACACACTACCAATGGGTATTTCAACATAGTGGTCAATGCGGCCTTATCAAACTATGCACTCTGAGTGTGATTCCAGCTTCTCTCACACACAAGACTCTCAGAAGTAACTAAAATACGTCTTGCAACAGCATCTACTAAGAAACACTCTCCTAATACGCCTAACACATTGAAACACAGTTCCTATGCGTTTCACCACTAAAACATGAATACATGTCTTTTCTAACTAAGGAAACAAGGAAACTGCAAAGGCGACTACAGAAAAGAAGTGTTTCAAGAACTGAGTAACATGTGTGTTCCAAATGCAATTCTAACCGCAGGAACGTCTGAAACACAACACAGATGTAAACACACTACCAATGGGTATTTCAACATAGTGGTCAATGCGGCCTTATCAAACTATGCACTCTGAGTGTGATTCCAGCTTCTCTCACACACAAGACTCTCAGAAGTAACTAAAATACGTCTTGCAACAGCATCTACTAAGAAACACTCTCCTAATACGCCTAACACATTGAAACACAGTTCCTATGCGTTTCTCCACTAAAACATGAATACATGTCTTTTCTAACTAAGGAAACAAGGAAACTGCAAAGGCGACTACAGAAAAGAAGTGTTTCAAGAACTGAGTAACATGTGTGTTCCAAATGCAATTCTAACCGCAGGAACGTCTGAAACACAACACAGATGTAAACACACTACCAATGGGTATTTCAACATAGTGGTCAATGCGGCCTTATCAAACTATGCACTCTGAGTGTGATTCCAGCTTCTCTCACACACAAGACTCTCAGAAGTAACTAAAATACGTCTTGCAACAGCATCTACTAAGAAACACTCTCCTAATACGCCTAACACATTGAAACACAGTTCCTATGCGTTTCTCCACTAAAACATGAATACATGTCTTTTCTAACTAAGGAAACAAGGAAACTGCAAAGGCGACTACAGAAAAGAAGTGTTTCAAGAACTGAGTAACATGTGTGTTCCAAATGCAATTCTAACCGCAGGAACGTCTGAAACACAACACAGATGTAAACACACTACCAATGGGTATTTCAACATAGTGGTCAATGCGGCCTTATCAAACTATGCACTCTGAGTGTGATTCCAGCTTCTCTCACACACAAGACTCTCAGAAGTAACTAAAATACGTCTTGCAACAGCATCTACTAAGAAACACTCTCCTAATACGCCTAACACATTGAAACACAGTTCCTATGCGTTTCTCCACTAAAACATGAATACATGTCTTTTCTAACTAAGGAAACAAGGAAACTGCAAAGGCGACTACAGAAAAGAAGTGTTTCAAGAACTGAGTAACATGTGTGTTCCAAATGCAATTCTAACCGCAGGAACGTCTGAAACACAACACAGATGTAAACACACTACCAATGGGTATTTCAACATAGTGGTCAATGCGGCCTTATCAAACTATGCACTCTGAGTGTGATTCCAGCTTCTCTCACACACAAGACTCTCAGAAGTAACTAAAATACGTCTTGCAACAGCATCTACTAAGAAACACTCTCCTAATACGCCTAACACATTGAAACACAGTTCCTATGCGTTTCTCCACTAAAACATGAATACATGTCTTTTCTAACTAAGGAAACAAGGAAACTGCAAAGGCGACTACAGAAAAGAAGTGTTTCAAGAACTGAGTAACATGTGTGTTCCAAATGCAATTCTAACCGCAGGAACGTCTGAAACACAACACAGATGTAAACACACTACCAATGGGTATTTCAACATAGTGGTCAATGCGGCCTTATCAAACTATGCACTCTGAGTGTGATTCCAGCTTCTCTCACACACAAGACTCTCAGAAGTAACTAAAATACGTCTTGCAACAGCATCTACTAAGAAACACTCTCCTAATACGCCTAACACATTGAAACACAGTTCCTATGCGTTTCTCCACTAAAACATGAATACATGTCTTTTCTAACTAAGGAAACAAGGAAACTGCAAAGGCGACTACAGAAAAGAAGTGTTTCAAGAACTGAGTAACATGTGTGTTCCAAATGCAATTCTAACCGCAGGAACGTCTGAAACACAACACAGATGTAAACACACTACCAATGGGTATTTCAACATAGTGGTCAATGCGGCCTTATCAAACTATGCACTCTGAGTGTGATTCCAGCTTCTCTCACACACAAGACTCTCAGAAGTAACTAAAATACGTCTTGCAACAGCATCTACTAAGAAACACTCTCCTAATACGCCTAACACATTGAAACACAGTTCCTATGCGTTTCTCCACTAAAACATGAATACATGTCTTTTCTAACTAAGGAAACAAGGAAACTGCAAAGGCGACTACAGAAAAGAAGTGTTTCAAGAACTGAGTAACATGTGTGTTCCAAATGCAATTCTAACCGCAGGAACGTCTGAAACACAACACAGATGTAAACACACTACCAATGGGTATTTCAACATAGTGGTCAATGCGGCCTTATCAAACTATGCACTCTGAGTGTGATTCCAGCTTCTCTCACACACAAGACTCTCAGAAGTAACTAAAATACGTCTTGCAACAGCATCTACTAAGAAACACTCTCCTAATACGCCTAACACATTGAAACACAGTTCCTATGCGTTTCTCCACTAAAACATGAATACATGTCTTTTCTAACTAAGGAAACAAGGAAACTGCAAAGGCGACTACAGAAAAGAAGTGTTTCAAGAACTGAGTAACATGTGTGTTCCAAATGCAATTCTAACCGCAGGAACGTCTGAAACACAACACAGATGTAAACACACTACCAATGGGTATTTCAACATAGTGGTCAATGCGGCCTTATCAAACTATGCACTCTGAGTGTGATTCCAGCTTCTCTCACACACAAGACTCTCAGAAGTAACTAAAATACGTCTTGCAACAGCATCTACTAAGAAACACTCTCCTAATACGCCTAACACATTGAAACACAGTTCCTATGCGTTTCTCCACTAAAACATGAATACATGTCTTTTCTAACTAAGGAAACAAGGAAACTGCAAAGGCGACTACAGAAAAGAAGTGTTTCAAGAACTGAGTAACATGTGTGTTCCAAATGCAATTCTAACCGCAGGAACGTCTGAAACACAACACAGATGTAAACACACTACCAATGGGTATTTCAACATAGTGGTCAATGCGGCCTTATCAAACTATGCACTCTGAGTGTGATTCCAGCTTCTCTCACACACAAGACTCTCAGAAGTAACTAAAATACGTCTTGCAACAGCATCTACTAAGAAACACTCTCCTAATACGCCTAACACATTGAAACACAGTTCCTATGCGTTTCTCCACTAAAACATGAATACATGTCTTTTCTAACTAAGGAAACAAGGAAACTGCAAAGGCGACTACAGAAAAGAAGTGTTTCAAGAACTGAGTAACATGTGTGTTCCAAATGCAATTCTAACCGCAGGAACGTCTGAAACACAACACAGATGTAAACACACTACCAATGGGTATTTCAACATAGTGGTCAATGCGGCCTTATCAAACTATGCACTCTGAGTGTGATTCCAGCTTCTCTCACACACAAGACTCTCAGAAGTAACTAAAATACGTCTTGCAACAGCATCTACTAAGAAACACTCTCCTAATACGCCTAACACATTGAAACACAGTTCCTATGCGTTTCTCCACTAAAACATGAATACATGTCTTTTCTAACTAAGGAAACAAGGAAACTGCAAAGGCGACTACAGAAAAGAAGTGTTTCAAGAACTGAGTAACATGTGTGTTCCAAATGCAATTCTAACCGCAGGAACGTCTGAAACACAACACAGATGTAAACACACTACCAATGGGTATTTCAACATAGTGGTCAATGCGGCCTTATCAAACTATGCACTCTGAGTGTGATTCCAGCTTCTCTCACACACAAGACTCTCAGAAGTAACTAAAATACGTCTTGCAACAGCATCTACTAAGAAACACTCTCCTAATACGCCTAACACATTGAAACACAGTTCCTATGCGTTTCACCACTAAAACATGAATACATGTCTTTTCTAACTAAGGAAACAAGGAAACTGCAAAGGCGACTACAGAAAAGAAGTGTTTCAAGAACTGAGTAACATGTGTGTTCCAAATGCAATTCTAACCGCAGGAACGTCTGAAACACAACACAGATGTAAACACACTACCAATGGGTATTTCAACATAGTGGTCAATGCGGCCTTATCAAACTATGCACTCTGAGTGTGATTCCAGCTTCTCTCACACACAAGACTCTCAGAAGTAACTAAAATACGTCTTGCAACAGCATCTACTAAGAAACACTCTCCTAATACGCCTAACACATTGAAACACAGTTCCTATGCGTTTCTCCACTAAAACATGAATACATGTCTTTTCTAACTAAGGAAACAAGGAAACTGCAAAGGCGACTACAGAAAAGAAGTGTTTCAAGAACTGAGTAACATGTGTGTTCCAAATGCAATTCTAACCGCAGGAACGTCTGAAACACAACACAGATGTAAACACACTACCAATGGGTATTTCAACATAGTGGTCAATGCGGCCTTATCAAACTATGCACTCTGAGTGTGATTCCAGCTTCTCTCACACACAAGACTCTCAGAAGTAACTAAAATACGTCTTGCAACAGCATCTACTAAGAAACACTCTCCTAATACGCCTAACACATTGAAACACAGTTCCTATGCGTTTCTCCACTAAAACATGAATACATGTCTTTTCTAACTAAGGAAACAAGGAAACTGCAAAGGCGACTACAGAAAAGAAGTGTTTCAAGAACTGAGTAACATGTGTGTTCCAAATGCAATTCTAACCGCAGGAACGTCTGAAACACAACACAGATGTAAACACACTACCAATGGGTATTTCAACATAGTGGTCAATGCGGCCTTATCAAACTATGCACTCTGAGTGTGATTCCAGCTTCTCTCACACACAAGACTCTCAGAAGTAACTAAAATACGTCTTGCAACAGCATCTACTAAGAAACACTCTCCTAATACGCCTAACACATTGAAACACAGTTCCTATGCGTTTCTCCACTAAAACATGAATACATGTCTTTTCTAACTAAGGAAACAAGGAAACTGCAAAGGCGACTACAGAAAAGAAGTGTTTCAAGAACTGAGTAACATGTGTGTTCCAAATGCAATTCTAACCGCAGGAACGTCTGAAACACAACACAGATGTAAACACACTACCAATGGGTATTTCAACATAGTGGTCAATGCGGCCTTATCAAACTATGCACTCTGAGTGTGATTCCAGCTTCTCTCACACACAAGACTCTCAGAAGTAACTAAAATACGTCTTGCAACAGCATCTACTAAGAAACACTCTCCTAATACGCCTAACACATTGAAACACAGTTCCTATGCGTTTCTCCACTAAAACATGAATACATGTCTTTTCTAACTAAGGAAACAAGGAAACTGCAAAGGCGACTACAGAAAAGAAGTGTTTCAAGAACTGAGTAACATGTGTGTTCCAAATGCAATTCTAACCGCAGGAACGTCTGAAACACAACACAGATGTAAACACACTACCAATGGGTATTTCAACATAGTGGTCAATGCGGCCTTATCAAACTATGCACTCTGAGTGTGATTCCAGCTTCTCTCACACACAAGACTCTCAGAAGTAACTAAAATACGTCTTGCAACAGCATCTACTAAGAAACACTCTCCTAATACGCCTAACACATTGAAACACAGTTCCTATGCGTTTCTCCACTAAAACATGAATACATGTCTTTTCTAACTAAGGAAACAAGGAAACTGCAAAGGCGACTACAGAAAAGAAGTGTTTCAAGAACTGAGTAACATGTGTGTTCCAAATGCAATTCTAACCGCAGGAACGTCTGAAACACAACACAGATGTAAACACACTACCAATGGGTATTTCAACATAGTGGTCAATGCGGCCTTATCAAACTATGCACTCTGAGTGTGATTCCAGCTTCTCTCACACACAAGACTCTCAGAAGTAACTAAAATACGTCTTGCAACAGCATCTACTAAGAAACACTCTCCTAATACGCCTAACACATTGAAACACAGTTCCTATGCGTTTCTCCACTAAAACATGAATACATGTCTTTTCTAACTAAGGAAACAAGGAAACTGCAAAGGCGACTACAGAAAAGAAGTGTTTCAAGAACTGAGTAACATGTGTGTTCCAAATGCAATTCTAACCGCAGGAACGTCTGAAACACAACACAGATGTAAACACACTACCAATGGGTATTTCAACATAGTGGTCAATGCGGCCTTATCAAACTATGCACTCTGAGTGTGATTCCAGCTTCTCTCACACACAAGACTCTCAGAAGTAACTAAAATACGTCTTGCAACAGCATCTACTAAGAAACACTCTCCTAATACGCCTAACACATTGAAACACAGTTCCTATGCGTTTCTCCACTAAAACATGAATACATGTCTTTTCTAACTAAGGAAACAAGGAAACTGCAAAGGCGACTACAGAAAAGAAGTGTTTCAAGAACTGAGTAACATGTGTGTTCCAAATGCAATTCTAACCGCAGGAACGTCTGAAACACAACACAGATGTAAACACACTACCAATGGGTATTTCAACATAGTGGTCAATGCGGCCTTATCAAACTATGCACTCTGAGTGTGATTCCAGCTTCTCTCACACACAAGACTCTCAGAAGTAACTAAAATACGTCTTGCAACAGCATCTACTAAGAAACACTCTCCTAATACGCCTAACACATTGAAACACAGTTCCTATGCGTTTCTCCACTAAAACATGAATACATGTCTTTTCTAACTAAGGAAACAAGGAAACTGCAAAGGCGACTACAGAAAAGAAGTGTTTCAAGAACTGAGTAACATGTGTGTTCCAAATGCAATTCTAACCGCAGGAACGTCTGAAACACAACACAGATGTAAACACACTACCAATGGGTATTTCAACATAGTGGTCAATGCGGCCTTATCAAACTATGCACTCTGAGTGTGATTCCAGCTTCTCTCACACACAAGACTCTCAGAAGTAACTAAAATACGTCTTGCAACAGCATCTACTAAGAAACACTCTCCTAATACGCCTAACACATTGAAACACAGTTCCTATGCGTTTCTCCACTAAAACATGAATACATGTCTTTTCTAACTAAGGAAACAAGGAAACTGCAAAGGCGACTACAGAAAAGAAGTGTTTCAAGAACTGAGTAACATGTGTGTTCCAAATGCAATTCTAACCGCAGGAACGTCTGAAACACAACACAGATGTAAACACACTACCAATGGGTATTTCAACATAGTGGTCAATGCGGCCTTATCAAACTATGCACTCTGAGTGTGATTCCAGCTTCTCTCACACACAAGACTCTCAGAAGTAACTAAAATACGTCTTGCAACAGCATCTACTAAGAAACACTCTCCTAATACGCCTAACACATTGAAACACAGTTCCTATGCGTTTCTCCACTAAAACATGAATACATGTCTTTTCTAACTAAGGAAACAAGGAAACTGCAAAGGCGACTACAGAAAAGAAGTGTTTCAAGAACTGAGTAACATGTGTGTTCCAAATGCAATTCTAACCGCAGGAACGTCTGAAACACAACACAGATGTAAACACACTACCAATGGGTATTTCAACATAGTGGTCAATGCGGCCTTATCAAACTATGCACTCTGAGTGTGATTCCAGCTTCTCTCACACACAAGACTCTCAGAAGTAACTAAAATACGTCTTGCAACAGCATCTACTAAGAAACACTCTCCTAATACGCCTAACACATTGAAACACAGTTCCTATGCGTTTCTCCACTAAAACATGAATACATGTCTTTTCTAACTAAGGAAACAAGGAAACTGCAAAGGCGACTACAGAAAAGAAGTGTTTCAAGAACTGAGTAACATGTGTGTTCCAAATGCAATTCTAACCGCAGGAACGTCTGAAACACAACACAGATGTAAACACACTACCAATGGGTATTTCAACATAGTGGTCAATGCGGCCTTATCAAACTATGCACTCTGAGTGTGATTCCAGCTTCTCTCACACACAAGACTCTCAGAAGTAACTAAAATACGTCTTGCAACAGCATCTACTAAGAAACACTCTCCTAATACGCCTAACACATTGAAACACAGTTCCTATGCGTTTCTCCACTAAAACATGAATACATGTCTTTTCTAACTAAGGAAACAAGGAAACTGCAAAGGCGACTACAGAAAAGAAGTGTTTCAAGAACTGAGTAACATGTGTGTTCCAAATGCAATTCTAACCGCAGGAACGTCTGAAACACAACACAGATGTAAACACACTACCAATGGGTATTTCAACATAGTGGTCAATGCGGCCTTATCAAACTATGCACTCTGAGTGTGATTCCAGCTTCTCTCACACACAAGACTCTCAGAAGTAACTAAAATACGTCTTGCAACAGCATCTACTAAGAAACACTCTCCTAATACGCCTAACACATTGAAACACAGTTCCTATGCGTTTCTCCACTAAAACATGAATACATGTCTTTTCTAACTAAGGAAACAAGGAAACTGCAAAGGCGACTACAGAAAAGAAGTGTTTCAAGAACTGAGTAACATGTGTGTTCCAAATGCAATTCTAACCGCAGGAACGTCTGAAACACAACACAGATGTAAACACACTACCAATGGGTATTTCAACATAGTGGTCAATGCGGCCTTATCAAACTATGCACTCTGAGTGTGATTCCAGCTTCTCTCACACACAAGACTCTCAGAAGTAACTAAAATACGTCTTGCAACAGCATCTACTAAGAAACACTCTCCTAATACGCCTAACACATTGAAACACAGTTCCTATGCGTTTCACCACTAAAACATGAATACATGTCTTTTCTAACTAAGGAAACAAGGAAACTGCAAAGGCGACTACAGAAAAGAAGTGTTTCAAGAACTGAGTAACATGTGTGTTCCAAATGCAATTCTAACCGCAGGAACGTCTGAAACACAACACAGATGTAAACACACTACCAATGGGTATTTCAACATAGTGGTCAATGCGGCCTTATCAAACTATGCACTCTGAGTGTGATTCCAGCTTCTCTCACACACAAGACTCTCAGAAGTAACTAAAATACGTCTTGCAACAGCATCTACTAAGAAACACTCTCCTAATACGCCTAACACATTGAAACACAGTTCCTATGCGTTTCTCCACTAAAACATGAATACATGTCTTTTCTAACTAAGGAAACAAGGAAACTGCAAAGGCGACTACAGAAAAGAAGTGTTTCAAGAACTGAGTAACATGTGTGTTCCAAATGCAATTCTAACCGCAGGAACGTCTGAAACACAACACAGATGTAAACACACTACCAATGGGTATTTCAACATAGTGGTCAATGCGGCCTTATCAAACTATGCACTCTGAGTGTGATTCCAGCTTCTCTCACACACAAGACTCTCAGAAGTAACTAAAATACGTCTTGCAACAGCATCTACTAAGAAACACTCTCCTAATACGCCTAACACATTGAAACACAGTTCCTATGCGTTTCTCCACTAAAACATGAATACATGTCTTTTCTAACTAAGGAAACAAGGAAACTGCAAAGGCGACTACAGAAAAGAAGTGTTTCAAGAACTGAGTAACATGTGTGTTCCAAATGCAATTCTAACCGCAGGAACGTCTGAAACACAACACAGATGTAAACACACTACCAATGGGTATTTCAACATAGTGGTCAATGCGGCCTTATCAAACTATGCACTCTGAGTGTGATTCCAGCTTCTCTCACACACAAGACTCTCAGAAGTAACTAAAATACGTCTTGCAACAGCATCTACTAAGAAACACTCTCCTAATACGCCTAACACATTGAAACACAGTTCCTATGCGTTTCTCCACTAAAACATGAATACATGTCTTTTCTAACTAAGGAAACAAGGAAACTGCAAAGGCGACTACAGAAAAGAAGTGTTTCAAGAACTGAGTAACATGTGTGTTCCAAATGCAATTCTAACCGCAGGAACGTCTGAAACACAACACAGATGTAAACACACTACCAATGGGTATTTCAACATAGTGGTCAATGCGGCCTTATCAAACTATGCACTCTGAGTGTGATTCCAGCTTCTCTCACACACAAGACTCTCAGAAGTAACTAAAATACGTCTTGCAACAGCATCTACTAAGAAACACTCTCCTAATACGCCTAACACATTGAAACACAGTTCCTATGCGTTTCTCCACTAAAACATGAATACATGTCTTTTCTAACTAAGGAAACAAGGAAACTGCAAAGGCGACTACAGAAAAGAAGTGTTTCAAGAACTGAGTAACATGTGTGTTCCAAATGCAATTCTAACCGCAGGAACGTCTGAAACACAACACAGATGTAAACACACTACCAATGGGTATTTCAACATAGTGGTCAATGCGGCCTTATCAAACTATGCACTCTGAGTGTGATTCCAGCTTCTCTCACACACAAGACTCTCAGAAGTAACTAAAATACGTCTTGCAACAGCATCTACTAAGAAACACTCTCCTAATACGCCTAACACATTGAAACACAGTTCCTATGCGTTTCTCCACTAAAACATGAATACATGTCTTTTCTAACTAAGGAAACAAGGAAACTGCAAAGGCGACTACAGAAAAGAAGTGTTTCAAGAACTGAGTAACATGTGTGTTCCAAATGCAATTCTAACCGCAGGAACGTCTGAAACACAACACAGATGTAAACACACTACCAATGGGTATTTCAACATAGTGGTCAATGCGGCCTTATCAAACTATGCACTCTGAGTGTGATTCCAGCTTCTCTCACACACAAGACTCTCAGAAGTAACTAAAATACGTCTTGCAACAGCATCTACTAAGAAACACTCTCCTAATACGCCTAACACATTGAAACACAGTTCCTATGCGTTTCTCCACTAAAACATGAATACATGTCTTTTCTAACTAAGGAAACAAGGAAACTGCAAAGGCGACTACAGAAAAGAAGTGTTTCAAGAACTGAGTAACATGTGTGTTCCAAATGCAATTCTAACCGCAGGAACGTCTGAAACACAACACAGATGTAAACACACTACCAATGGGTATTTCAACATAGTGGTCAATGCGGCCTTATCAAACTATGCACTCTGAGTGTGATTCCAGCTTCTCTCACACACAAGACTCTCAGAAGTAACTAAAATACGTCTTGCAACAGCATCTACTAAGAAACACTCTCCTAATACGCCTAACACATTGAAACACAGTTCCTATGCGTTTCTCCACTAAAACATGAATACATGTCTTTTCTAACTAAGGAAACAAGGAAACTGCAAAGGCGACTACAGAAAAGAAGTGTTTCAAGAACTGAGTAACATGTGTGTTCCAAATGCAATTCTAACCGCAGGAACGTCTGAAACACAACACAGATGTAAACACACTACCAATGGGTATTTCAACATAGTGGTCAATGCGGCCTTATCAAACTATGCACTCTGAGTGTGATTCCAGCTTCTCTCACACACAAGACTCTCAGAAGTAACTAAAATACGTCTTGCAACAGCATCTACTAAGAAACACTCTCCTAATACGCCTAACACATTGAAACACAGTTCCTATGCGTTTCTCCACTAAAACATGAATACATGTCTTTTCTAACTAAGGAAACAAGGAAACTGCAAAGGCGACTACAGAAAAGAAGTGTTTCAAGAACTGAGTAACATGTGTGTTCCAAATGCAATTCTAACCGCAGGAACGTCTGAAACACAACACAGATGTAAACACACTACCAATGGGTATTTCAACATAGTGGTCAATGCGGCCTTATCAAACTATGCACTCTGAGTGTGATTCCAGCTTCTCTCACACACAAGACTCTCAGAAGTAACTAAAATACGTCTTGCAACAGCATCTACTAAGAAACACTCTCCTAATACGCCTAACACATTGAAACACAGTTCCTATGCGTTTCTCCACTAAAACATGAATACATGTCTTTTCTAACTAAGGAAACAAGGAAACTGCAAAGGCGACTACAGAAAAGAAGTGTTTCAAGAACTGAGTAACATGTGTGTTCCAAATGCAATTCTAACCGCAGGAACGTCTGAAACACAACACAGATGTAAACACACTACCAATGGGTATTTCAACATAGTGGTCAATGCGGCCTTATCAAACTATGCACTCTGAGTGTGATTCCAGCTTCTCTCACACACAAGACTCTCAGAAGTAACTAAAATACGTCTTGCAACAGCATCTACTAAGAAACACTCTCCTAATACGCCTAACACATTGAAACACAGTTCCTATGCGTTTCTCCACTAAAACATGAATACATGTCTTTTCTAACTAAGGAAACAAGGAAACTGCAAAGGCGACTACAGAAAAGAAGTGTTTCAAGAACTGAGTAACATGTGTGTTCCAAATGCAATTCTAACCGCAGGAACGTCTGAAACACAACACAGATGTAAACACACTACCAATGGGTATTTCAACATAGTGGTCAATGCGGCCTTATCAAACTATGCACTCTGAGTGTGATTCCAGCTTCTCTCACACACAAGACTCTCAGAAGTAACTAAAATACGTCTTGCAACAGCATCTACTAAGAAACACTCTCCTAATACGCCTAACACATTGAAACACAGTTCCTATGCGTTTCTCCACTAAAACATGAATACATGTCTTTTCTAACTAAGGAAACAAGGAAACTGCAAAGGCGACTACAGAAAAGAAGTGTTTCAAGAACTGAGTAACATGTGTGTTCCAAATGCAATTCTAACCGCAGGAACGTCTGAAACACAACACAGATGTAAACACACTACCAATGGGTATTTCAACATAGTGGTCAATGCGGCCTTATCAAACTATGCACTCTGAGTGTGATTCCAGCTTCTCTCACACACAAGACTCTCAGAAGTAACTAAAATACGTCTTGCAACAGCATCTACTAAGAAACACTCTCCTAATACGCCTAACACATTGAAACACAGTTCCTATGCGTTTCTCCACTAAAACATGAATACATGTCTTTTCTAACTAAGGAAACAAGGAAACTGCAAAGGCGACTACAGAAAAGAAGTGTTTCAAGAACTGAGTAACATGTGTGTTCCAAATGCAATTCTAACCGCAGGAACGTCTGAAACACAACACAGATGTAAACACACTACCAATGGGTATTTCAACATAGTGGTCAATGCGGCCTTATCAAACTATGCACTCTGAGTGTGATTCCAGCTTCTCTCACACACAAGACTCTCAGAAGTAACTAAAATACGTCTTGCAACAGCATCTACTAAGAAACACTCTCCTAATACGCCTAACACATTGAAACACAGTTCCTATGCGTTTCTCCACTAAAACATGAATACATGTCTTTTCTAACTAAGGAAACAAGGAAACTGCAAAGGCGACTACAGAAAAGAAGTGTTTCAAGAACTGAGTAACATGTGTGTTCCAAATGCAATTCTAACCGCAGGAACGTCTGAAACACAACACAGATGTAAACACACTACCAATGGGTATTTCAACATAGTGGTCAATGCGGCCTTATCAAACTATGCACTCTGAGTGTGATTCCAGCTTCTCTCACACACAAGACTCTCAGAAGTAACTAAAATACGTCTTGCAACAGCATCTACTAAGAAACACTCTCCTAATACGCCTAACACATTGAAACACAGTTCCTATGCGTTTCTCCACTAAAACATGAATACATGTCTTTTCTAACTAAGGAAACAAGGAAACTGCAAAGGCGACTACAGAAAAGAAGTGTTTCAAGAACTGAGTAACATGTGTGTTCCAAATGCAATTCTAACCGCAGGAACGTCTGAAACACAACACAGATGTAAACACACTACCAATGGGTATTTCAACATAGTGGTCAATGCGGCCTTATCAAACTATGCACTCTGAGTGTGATTCCAGCTTCTCTCACACACAAGACTCTCAGAAGTAACTAAAATACGTCTTGCAACAGCATCTACTAAGAAACACTCTCCTAATACGCCTAACACATTGAAACACAGTTCCTATGCGTTTCTCCACTAAAACATGAATACATGTCTTTTCTAACTAAGGAAACAAGGAAACTGCAAAGGCGACTACAGAAAAGAAGTGTTTCAAGAACTGAGTAACATGTGTGTTCCAAATGCAATTCTAACCGCAGGAACGTCTGAAACACAACACAGATGTAAACACACTACCAATGGGTATTTCAACATAGTGGTCAATGCGGCCTTATCAAACTATGCACTCTGAGTGTGATTCCAGCTTCTCTCACACACAAGACTCTCAGAAGTAACTAAAATACGTCTTGCAACAGCATCTACTAAGAAACACTCTCCTAATACGCCTAACACATTGAAACACAGTTCCTATGCGTTTCTCCACTAAAACATGAATACATGTCTTTTCTAACTAAGGAAACAAGGAAACTGCAAAGGCGACTACAGAAAAGAAGTGTTTCAAGAACTGAGTAACATGTGTGTTCCAAATGCAATTCTAACCGCAGGAACGTCTGAAACACAACACAGATGTAAACACACTACCAATGGGTATTTCAACATAGTGGTCAATGCGGCCTTATCAAACTATGCACTCTGAGTGTGATTCCAGCTTCTCTCACACACAAGACTCTCAGAAGTAACTAAAATACGTCTTGCAACAGCATCTACTAAGAAACACTCTCCTAATACGCCTAACACATTGAAACACAGTTCCTATGCGTTTCTCCACTAAAACATGAATACATGTCTTTTCTAACTAAGGAAACAAGGAAACTGCAAAGGCGACTACAGAAAAGAAGTGTTTCAAGAACTGAGTAACATGTGTGTTCCAAATGCAATTCTAACCGCAGGAACGTCTGAAACACAACACAGATGTAAACACACTACCAATGGGTATTTCAACATAGTGGTCAATGCGGCCTTATCAAACTATGCACTCTGAGTGTGATTCCAGCTTCTCTCACACACAAGACTCTCAGAAGTAACTAAAATACGTCTTGCAACAGCATCTACTAAGAAACACTCTCCTAATACGCCTAACACATTGAAACACAGTTCCTATGCGTTTCTCCACTAAAACATGAATACATGTCTTTTCTAACTAAGGAAACAAGGAAACTGCAAAGGCGACTACAGAAAAGAAGTGTTTCAAGAACTGAGTAACATGTGTGTTCCAAATGCAATTCTAACCGCAGGAACGTCTGAAACACAACACAGATGTAAACACACTACCAATGGGTATTTCAACATAGTGGTCAATGCGGCCTTATCAAACTATGCACTCTGAGTGTGATTCCAGCTTCTCTCACACACAAGACTCTCAGAAGTAACTAAAATACGTCTTGCAACAGCATCTACTAAGAAACACTCTCCTAATACGCCTAACACATTGAAACACAGTTCCTATGCGTTTCTCCACTAAAACATGAATACATGTCTTTTCTAACTAAGGAAACAAGGAAACTGCAAAGGCGACTACAGAAAAGAAGTGTTTCAAGAACTGAGTAACATGTGTGTTCCAAATGCAATTCTAACCGCAGGAACGTCTGAAACACAACACAGATGTAAACACACTACCAATGGGTATTTCAACATAGTGGTCAATGCGGCCTTATCAAACTATGCACTCTGAGTGTGATTCCAGCTTCTCTCACACACAAGACTCTCAGAAGTAACTAAAATACGTCTTGCAACAGCATCTACTAAGAAACACTCTCCTAATACGCCTAACACATTGAAACACAGTTCCTATGCGTTTCTCCACTAAAACATGAATACATGTCTTTTCTAACTAAGGAAACAAGGAAACTGCAAAGGCGACTACAGAAAAGAAGTGTTTCAAGAACTGAGTAACATGTGTGTTCCAAATGCAATTCTAACCGCAGGAACGTCTGAAACACAACACAGATGTAAACACACTACCAATGGGTATTTCAACATAGTGGTCAATGCGGCCTTATCAAACTATGCACTCTGAGTGTGATTCCAGCTTCTCTCACACACAAGACTCTCAGAAGTAACTAAAATACGTCTTGCAACAGCATCTACTAAGAAACACTCTCCTAATACGCCTAACACATTGAAACACAGTTCCTATGCGTTTCTCCACTAAAACATGAATACATGTCTTTTCTAACTAAGGAAACAAGGAAACTGCAAAGGCGACTACAGAAAAGAAGTGTTTCAAGAACTGAGTAACATGTGTGTTCCAAATGCAATTCTAACCGCAGGAACGTCTGAAACACAACACAGATGTAAACACACTACCAATGGGTATTTCAACATAGTGGTCAATGCGGCCTTATCAAACTATGCACTCTGAGTGTGATTCCAGCTTCTCTCACACACAAGACTCTCAGAAGTAACTAAAATACGTCTTGCAACAGCATCTACTAAGAAACACTCTCCTAATACGCCTAACACATTGAAACACAGTTCCTATGCGTTTCTCCACTAAAACATGAATACATGTCTTTTCTAACTAAGGAAACAAGGAAACTGCAAAGGCGACTACAGAAAAGAAGTGTTTCAAGAACTGAGTAACATGTGTGTTCCAAATGCAATTCTAACCGCAGGAACGTCTGAAACACAACACAGATGTAAACACACTACCAATGGGTATTTCAACATAGTGGTCAATGCGGCCTTATCAAACTATGCACTCTGAGTGTGATTCCAGCTTCTCTCACACACAAGACTCTCAGAAGTAACTAAAATACGTCTTGCAACAGCATCTACTAAGAAACACTCTCCTAATACGCCTAACACATTGAAACACAGTTCCTATGCGTTTCTCCACTAAAACATGAATACATGTCTTTTCTAACTAAGGAAACAAGGAAACTGCAAAGGCGACTACAGAAAAGAAGTGTTTCAAGAACTGAGTAACATGTGTGTTCCAAATGCAATTCTAACCGCAGGAACGTCTGAAACACAACACAGATGTAAACACACTACCAATGGGTATTTCAACATAGTGGTCAATGCGGCCTTATCAAACTATGCACTCTGAGTGTGATTCCAGCTTCTCTCACACACAAGACTCTCAGAAGTAACTAAAATACGTCTTGCAACAGCATCTACTAAGAAACACTCTCCTAATACGCCTAACACATTGAAACACAGTTCCTATGCGTTTCACCACTAAAACATGAATACATGTCTTTTCTAACTAAGGAAACAAGGAAACTGCAAAGGCGACTACAGAAAAGAAGTGTTTCAAGAACTGAGTAACATGTGTGTTCCAAATGCAATTCTAACCGCAGGAACGTCTGAAACACAACACAGATGTAAACACACTACCAATGGGTATTTCAACATAGTGGTCAATGCGGCCTTATCAAACTATGCACTCTGAGTGTGATTCCAGCTTCTCTCACACACAAGACTCTCAGAAGTAACTAAAATACGTCTTGCAACAGCATCTACTAAGAAACACTCTCCTAATACGCCTAACACATTGAAACACAGTTCCTATGCGTTTCTCCACTAAAACATGAATACATGTCTTTTCTAACTAAGGAAACAAGGAAACTGCAAAGGCGACTACAGAAAAGAAGTGTTTCAAGAACTGAGTAACATGTGTGTTCCAAATGCAATTCTAACCGCAGGAACGTCTGAAACACAACACAGATGTAAACACACTACCAATGGGTATTTCAACATAGTGGTCAATGCGGCCTTATCAAACTATGCACTCTGAGTGTGATTCCAGCTTCTCTCACACACAAGACTCTCAGAAGTAACTAAAATACGTCTTGCAACAGCATCTACTAAGAAACACTCTCCTAATACGCCTAACACATTGAAACACAGTTCCTATGCGTTTCTCCACTAAAACATGAATACATGTCTTTTCTAACTAAGGAAACAAGGAAACTGCAAAGGCGACTACAGAAAAGAAGTGTTTCAAGAACTGAGTAACATGTGTGTTCCAAATGCAATTCTAACCGCAGGAACGTCTGAAACACAACACAGATGTAAACACACTACCAATGGGTATTTCAACATAGTGGTCAATGCGGCCTTATCAAACTATGCACTCTGAGTGTGATTCCAGCTTCTCTCACACACAAGACTCTCAGAAGTAACTAAAATACGTCTTGCAACAGCATCTACTAAGAAACACTCTCCTAATACGCCTAACACATTGAAACACAGTTCCTATGCGTTTCTCCACTAAAACATGAATACATGTCTTTTCTAACTAAGGAAACAAGGAAACTGCAAAGGCGACTACAGAAAAGAAGTGTTTCAAGAACTGAGTAACATGTGTGTTCCAAATGCAATTCTAACCGCAGGAACGTCTGAAACACAACACAGATGTAAACACACTACCAATGGGTATTTCAACATAGTGGTCAATGCGGCCTTATCAAACTATGCACTCTGAGTGTGATTCCAGCTTCTCTCACACACAAGACTCTCAGAAGTAACTAAAATACGTCTTGCAACAGCATCTACTAAGAAACACTCTCCTAATACGCCTAACACATTGAAACACAGTTCCTATGCGTTTCTCCACTAAAACATGAATACATGTCTTTTCTAACTAAGGAAACAAGGAAACTGCAAAGGCGACTACAGAAAAGAAGTGTTTCAAGAACTGAGTAACATGTGTGTTCCAAATGCAATTCTAACCGCAGGAACGTCTGAAACACAACACAGATGTAAACACACTACCAATGGGTATTTCAACATAGTGGTCAATGCGGCCTTATCAAACTATGCACTCTGAGTGTGATTCCAGCTTCTCTCACACACAAGACTCTCAGAAGTAACTAAAATACGTCTTGCAACAGCATCTACTAAGAAACACTCTCCTAATACGCCTAACACATTGAAACACAGTTCCTATGCGTTTCTCCACTAAAACATGAATACATGTCTTTTCTAACTAAGGAAACAAGGAAACTGCAAAGGCGACTACAGAAAAGAAGTGTTTCAAGAACTGAGTAACATGTGTGTTCCAAATGCAATTCTAACCGCAGGAACGTCTGAAACACAACACAGATGTAAACACACTACCAATGGGTATTTCAACATAGTGGTCAATGCGGCCTTATCAAACTATGCACTCTGAGTGTGATTCCAGCTTCTCTCACACACAAGACTCTCAGAAGTAACTAAAATACGTCTTGCAACAGCATCTACTAAGAAACACTCTCCTAATACGCCTAACACATTGAAACACAGTTCCTATGCGTTTCTCCACTAAAACATGAATACATGTCTTTTCTAACTAAGGAAACAAGGAAACTGCAAAGGCGACTACAGAAAAGAAGTGTTTCAAGAACTGAGTAACATGTGTGTTCCAAATGCAATTCTAACCGCAGGAACGTCTGAAACACAACACAGATGTAAACACACTACCAATGGGTATTTCAACATAGTGGTCAATGCGGCCTTATCAAACTATGCACTCTGAGTGTGATTCCAGCTTCTCTCACACACAAGACTCTCAGAAGTAACTAAAATACGTCTTGCAACAGCATCTACTAAGAAACACTCTCCTAATACGCCTAACACATTGAAACACAGTTCCTATGCGTTTCTCCACTAAAACATGAATACATGTCTTTTCTAACTAAGGAAACAAGGAAACTGCAAAGGCGACTACAGAAAAGAAGTGTTTCAAGAACTGAGTAACATGTGTGTTCCAAATGCAATTCTAACCGCAGGAACGTCTGAAACACAACACAGATGTAAACACACTACCAATGGGTATTTCAACATAGTGGTCAATGCGGCCTTATCAAACTATGCACTCTGAGTGTGATTCCAGCTTCTCTCACACACAAGACTCTCAGAAGTAACTAAAATACGTCTTGCAACAGCATCTACTAAGAAACACTCTCCTAATACGCCTAACACATTGAAACACAGTTCCTATGCGTTTCTCCACTAAAACATGAATACATGTCTTTTCTAACTAAGGAAACAAGGAAACTGCAAAGGCGACTACAGAAAAGAAGTGTTTCAAGAACTGAGTAACATGTGTGTTCCAAATGCAATTCTAACCGCAGGAACGTCTGAAACACAACACAGATGTAAACACACTACCAATGGGTATTTCAACATAGTGGTCAATGCGGCCTTATCAAACTATGCACTCTGAGTGTGATTCCAGCTTCTCTCACACACAAGACTCTCAGAAGTAACTAAAATACGTCTTGCAACAGCATCTACTAAGAAACACTCTCCTAATACGCCTAACACATTGAAACACAGTTCCTATGCGTTTCTCCACTAAAACATGAATACATGTCTTTTCTAACTAAGGAAACAAGGAAACTGCAAAGGCGACTACAGAAAAGAAGTGTTTCAAGAACTGAGTAACATGTGTGTTCCAAATGCAATTCTAACCGCAGGAACGTCTGAAACACAACACAGATGTAAACACACTACCAATGGGTATTTCAACATAGTGGTCAATGCGGCCTTATCAAACTATGCACTCTGAGTGTGATTCCAGCTTCTCTCACACACAAGACTCTCAGAAGTAACTAAAATACGTCTTGCAACAGCATCTACTAAGAAACACTCTCCTAATACGCCTAACACATTGAAACACAGTTCCTATGCGTTTCTCCACTAAAACATGAATACATGTCTTTTCTAACTAAGGAAACAAGGAAACTGCAAAGGCGACTACAGAAAAGAAGTGTTTCAAGAACTGAGTAACATGTGTGTTCCAAATGCAATTCTAACCGCAGGAACGTCTGAAACACAACACAGATGTAAACACACTACCAATGGGTATTTCAACATAGTGGTCAATGCGGCCTTATCAAACTATGCACTCTGAGTGTGATTCCAGCTTCTCTCACACACAAGACTCTCAGAAGTAACTAAAATACGTCTTGCAACAGCATCTACTAAGAAACACTCTCCTAATACGCCTAACACATTGAAACACAGTTCCTATGCGTTTCTCCACTAAAACATGAATACATGTCTTTTCTAACTAAGGAAACAAGGAAACTGCAAAGGCGACTACAGAAAAGAAGTGTTTCAAGAACTGAGTAACATGTGTGTTCCAAATGCAATTCTAACCGCAGGAACGTCTGAAACACAACACAGATGTAAACACACTACCAATGGGTATTTCAACATAGTGGTCAATGCGGCCTTATCAAACTATGCACTCTGAGTGTGATTCCAGCTTCTCTCACACACAAGACTCTCAGAAGTAACTAAAATACGTCTTGCAACAGCATCTACTAAGAAACACTCTCCTAATACGCCTAACACATTGAAACACAGTTCCTATGCGTTTCTCCACTAAAACATGAATACATGTCTTTTCTAACTAAGGAAACAAGGAAACTGCAAAGGCGACTACAGAAAAGAAGTGTTTCAAGAACTGAGTAACATGTGTGTTCCAAATGCAATTCTAACCGCAGGAACGTCTGAAACACAACACAGATGTAAACACACTACCAATGGGTATTTCAACATAGTGGTCAATGCGGCCTTATCAAACTATGCACTCTGAGTGTGATTCCAGCTTCTCTCACACACAAGACTCTCAGAAGTAACTAAAATACGTCTTGCAACAGCATCTACTAAGAAACACTCTCCTAATACGCCTAACACATTGAAACACAGTTCCTATGCGTTTCTCCACTAAAACATGAATACATGTCTTTTCTAACTAAGGAAACAAGGAAACTGCAAAGGCGACTACAGAAAAGAAGTGTTTCAAGAACTGAGTAACATGTGTGTTCCAAATGCAATTCTAACCGCAGGAACGTCTGAAACACAACACAGATGTAAACACACTACCAATGGGTATTTCAACATAGTGGTCAATGCGGCCTTATCAAACTATGCACTCTGAGTGTGATTCCAGCTTCTCTCACACACAAGACTCTCAGAAGTAACTAAAATACGTCTTGCAACAGCATCTACTAAGAAACACTCTCCTAATACGCCTAACACATTGAAACACAGTTCCTATGCGTTTCTCCACTAAAACATGAATACATGTCTTTTCTAACTAAGGAAACAAGGAAACTGCAAAGGCGACTACAGAAAAGAAGTGTTTCAAGAACTGAGTAACATGTGTGTTCCAAATGCAATTCTAACCGCAGGAACGTCTGAAACACAACACAGATGTAAACACACTACCAATGGGTATTTCAACATAGTGGTCAATGCGGCCTTATCAAACTATGCACTCTGAGTGTGATTCCAGCTTCTCTCACACACAAGACTCTCAGAAGTAACTAAAATACGTCTTGCAACAGCATCTACTAAGAAACACTCTCCTAATACGCCTAACACATTGAAACACAGTTCCTATGCGTTTCTCCACTAAAACATGAATACATGTCTTTTCTAACTAAGGAAACAAGGAAACTGCAAAGGCGACTACAGAAAAGAAGTGTTTCAAGAACTGAGTAACATGTGTGTTCCAAATGCAATTCTAACCGCAGGAACGTCTGAAACACAACACAGATGTAAACACACTACCAATGGGTATTTCAACATAGTGGTCAATGCGGCCTTATCAAACTATGCACTCTGAGTGTGATTCCAGCTTCTCTCACACACAAGACTCTCAGAAGTAACTAAAATACGTCTTGCAACAGCATCTACTAAGAAACACTCTCCTAATACGCCTAACACATTGAAACACAGTTCCTATGCGTTTCTCCACTAAAACATGAATACATGTCTTTTCTAACTAAGGAAACAAGGAAACTGCAAAGGCGACTACAGAAAAGAAGTGTTTCAAGAACTGAGTAACATGTGTGTTCCAAATGCAATTCTAACCGCAGGAACGTCTGAAACACAACACAGATGTAAACACACTACCAATGGGTATTTCAACATAGTGGTCAATGCGGCCTTATCAAACTATGCACTCTGAGTGTGATTCCAGCTTCTCTCACACACAAGACTCTCAGAAGTAACTAAAATACGTCTTGCAACAGCATCTACTAAGAAACACTCTCCTAATACGCCTAACACATTGAAACACAGTTCCTATGCGTTTCTCCACTAAAACATGAATACATGTCTTTTCTAACTAAGGAAACAAGGAAACTGCAAAGGCGACTACAGAAAAGAAGTGTTTCAAGAACTGAGTAACATGTGTGTTCCAAATGCAATTCTAACCGCAGGAACGTCTGAAACACAACACAGATGTAAACACACTACCAATGGGTATTTCAACATAGTGGTCAATGCGGCCTTATCAAACTATGCACTCTGAGTGTGATTCCAGCTTCTCTCACACACAAGACTCTCAGAAGTAACTAAAATACGTCTTGCAACAGCATCTACTAAGAAACACTCTCCTAATACGCCTAACACATTGAAACACAGTTCCTATGCGTTTCTCCACTAAAACATGAATACATGTCTTTTCTAACTAAGGAAACAAGGAAACTGCAAAGGCGACTACAGAAAAGAAGTGTTTCAAGAACTGAGTAACATGTGTGTTCCAAATGCAATTCTAACCGCAGGAACGTCTGAAACACAACACAGATGTAAACACACTACCAATGGGTATTTCAACATAGTGGTCAATGCGGCCTTATCAAACTATGCACTCTGAGTGTGATTCCAGCTTCTCTCACACACAAGACTCTCAGAAGTAACTAAAATACGTCTTGCAACAGCATCTACTAAGAAACACTCTCCTAATACGCCTAACACATTGAAACACAGTTCCTATGCGTTTCTCCACTAAAACATGAATACATGTCTTTTCTAACTAAGGAAACAAGGAAACTGCAAAGGCGACTACAGAAAAGAAGTGTTTCAAGAACTGAGTAACATGTGTGTTCCAAATGCAATTCTAACCGCAGGAACGTCTGAAACACAACACAGATGTAAACACACTACCAATGGGTATTTCAACATAGTGGTCAATGCGGCCTTATCAAACTATGCACTCTGAGTGTGATTCCAGCTTCTCTCACACACAAGACTCTCAGAAGTAACTAAAATACGTCTTGCAACAGCATCTACTAAGAAACACTCTCCTAATACGCCTAACACATTGAAACACAGTTCCTATGCGTTTCTCCACTAAAACATGAATACATGTCTTTTCTAACTAAGGAAACAAGGAAACTGCAAAGGCGACTACAGAAAAGAAGTGTTTCAAGAACTGAGTAACATGTGTGTTCCAAATGCAATTCTAACCGCAGGAACGTCTGAAACACAACACAGATGTAAACACACTACCAATGGGTATTTCAACATAGTGGTCAATGCGGCCTTATCAAACTATGCACTCTGAGTGTGATTCCAGCTTCTCTCACACACAAGACTCTCAGAAGTAACTAAAATACGTCTTGCAACAGCATCTACTAAGAAACACTCTCCTAATACGCCTAACACATTGAAACACAGTTCCTATGCGTTTCTCCACTAAAACATGAATACATGTCTTTTCTAACTAAGGAAACAAGGAAACTGCAAAGGCGACTACAGAAAAGAAGTGTTTCAAGAACTGAGTAACATGTGTGTTCCAAATGCAATTCTAACCGCAGGAACGTCTGAAACACAACACAGATGTAAACACACTACCAATGGGTATTTCAACATAGTGGTCAATGCGGCCTTATCAAACTATGCACTCTGAGTGTGATTCCAGCTTCTCTCACACACAAGACTCTCAGAAGTAACTAAAATACGTCTTGCAACAGCATCTACTAAGAAACACTCTCCTAATACGCCTAACACATTGAAACACAGTTCCTATGCGTTTCTCCACTAAAACATGAATACATGTCTTTTCTAACTAAGGAAACAAGGAAACTGCAAAGGCGACTACAGAAAAGAAGTGTTTCAAGAACTGAGTAACATGTGTGTTCCAAATGCAATTCTAACCGCAGGAACGTCTGAAACACAACACAGATGTAAACACACTACCAATGGGTATTTCAACATAGTGGTCAATGCGGCCTTATCAAACTATGCACTCTGAGTGTGATTCCAGCTTCTCTCACACACAAGACTCTCAGAAGTAACTAAAATACGTCTTGCAACAGCATCTACTAAGAAACACTCTCCTAATACGCCTAACACATTGAAACACAGTTCCTATGCGTTTCTCCACTAAAACATGAATACATGTCTTTTCTAACTAAGGAAACAAGGAAACTGCAAAGGCGACTACAGAAAAGAAGTGTTTCAAGAACTGAGTAACATGTGTGTTCCAAATGCAATTCTAACCGCAGGAACGTCTGAAACACAACACAGATGTAAACACACTACCAATGGGTATTTCAACATAGTGGTCAATGCGGCCTTATCAAACTATGCACTCTGAGTGTGATTCCAGCTTCTCTCACACACAAGACTCTCAGAAGTAACTAAAATACGTCTTGCAACAGCATCTACTAAGAAACACTCTCCTAATACGCCTAACACATTGAAACACAGTTCCTATGCGTTTCTCCACTAAAACATGAATACATGTCTTTTCTAACTAAGGAAACAAGGAAACTGCAAAGGCGACTACAGAAAAGAAGTGTTTCAAGAACTGAGTAACATGTGTGTTCCAAATGCAATTCTAACCGCAGGAACGTCTGAAACACAACACAGATGTAAACACACTACCAATGGGTATTTCAACATAGTGGTCAATGCGGCCTTATCAAACTATGCACTCTGAGTGTGATTCCAGCTTCTCTCACACACAAGACTCTCAGAAGTAACTAAAATACGTCTTGCAACAGCATCTACTAAGAAACACTCTCCTAATACGCCTAACACATTGAAACACAGTTCCTATGCGTTTCTCCACTAAAACATGAATACATGTCTTTTCTAACTAAGGAAACAAGGAAACTGCAAAGGCGACTACAGAAAAGAAGTGTTTCAAGAACTGAGTAACATGTGTGTTCCAAATGCAATTCTAACCGCAGGAACGTCTGAAACACAACACAGATGTAAACACACTACCAATGGGTATTTCAACATAGTGGTCAATGCGGCCTTATCAAACTATGCACTCTGAGTGTGATTCCAGCTTCTCTCACACACAAGACTCTCAGAAGTAACTAAAATACGTCTTGCAACAGCATCTACTAAGAAACACTCTCCTAATACGCCTAACACATTGAAACACAGTTCCTATGCGTTTCTCCACTAAAACATGAATACATGTCTTTTCTAACTAAGGAAACAAGGAAACTGCAAAGGCGACTACAGAAAAGAAGTGTTTCAAGAACTGAGTAACATGTGTGTTCCAAATGCAATTCTAACCGCAGGAACGTCTGAAACACAACACAGATGTAAACACACTACCAATGGGTATTTCAACATAGTGGTCAATGCGGCCTTATCAAACTATGCACTCTGAGTGTGATTCCAGCTTCTCTCACACACAAGACTCTCAGAAGTAACTAAAATACGTCTTGCAACAGCATCTACTAAGAAACACTCTCCTAATACGCCTAACACATTGAAACACAGTTCCTATGCGTTTCTCCACTAAAACATGAATACATGTCTTTTCTAACTAAGGAAACAAGGAAACTGCAAAGGCGACTACAGAAAAGAAGTGTTTCAAGAACTGAGTAACATGTGTGTTCCAAATGCAATTCTAACCGCAGGAACGTCTGAAACACAACACAGATGTAAACACACTACCAATGGGTATTTCAACATAGTGGTCAATGCGGCCTTATCAAACTATGCACTCTGAGTGTGATTCCAGCTTCTCTCACACACAAGACTCTCAGAAGTAACTAAAATACGTCTTGCAACAGCATCTACTAAGAAACACTCTCCTAATACGCCTAACACATTGAAACACAGTTCCTATGCGTTTCTCCACTAAAACATGAATACATGTCTTTTCTAACTAAGGAAACAAGGAAACTGCAAAGGCGACTACAGAAAAGAAGTGTTTCAAGAACTGAGTAACATGTGTGTTCCAAATGCAATTCTAACCGCAGGAACGTCTGAAACACAACACAGATGTAAACACACTACCAATGGGTATTTCAACATAGTGGTCAATGCGGCCTTATCAAACTATGCACTCTGAGTGTGATTCCAGCTTCTCTCACACACAAGACTCTCAGAAGTAACTAAAATACGTCTTGCAACAGCATCTACTAAGAAACACTCTCCTAATACGCCTAACACATTGAAACACAGTTCCTATGCGTTTCTCCACTAAAACATGAATACATGTCTTTTCTAACTAAGGAAACAAGGAAACTGCAAAGGCGACTACAGAAAAGAAGTGTTTCAAGAACTGAGTAACATGTGTGTTCCAAATGCAATTCTAACCGCAGGAACGTCTGAAACACAACACAGATGTAAACACACTACCAATGGGTATTTCAACATAGTGGTCAATGCGGCCTTATCAAACTATGCACTCTGAGTGTGATTCCAGCTTCTCTCACACACAAGACTCTCAGAAGTAACTAAAATACGTCTTGCAACAGCATCTACTAAGAAACACTCTCCTAATACGCCTAACACATTGAAACACAGTTCCTATGCGTTTCTCCACTAAAACATGAATACATGTCTTTTCTAACTAAGGAAACAAGGAAACTGCAAAGGCGACTACAGAAAAGAAGTGTTTCAAGAACTGAGTAACATGTGTGTTCCAAATGCAATTCTAACCGCAGGAACGTCTGAAACACAACACAGATGTAAACACACTACCAATGGGTATTTCAACATAGTGGTCAATGCGGCCTTATCAAACTATGCACTCTGAGTGTGATTCCAGCTTCTCTCACACACAAGACTCTCAGAAGTAACTAAAATACGTCTTGCAACAGCATCTACTAAGAAACACTCTCCTAATACGCCTAACACATTGAAACACAGTTCCTATGCGTTTCTCCACTAAAACATGAATACATGTCTTTTCTAACTAAGGAAACAAGGAAACTGCAAAGGCGACTACAGAAAAGAAGTGTTTCAAGAACTGAGTAACATGTGTGTTCCAAATGCAATTCTAACCGCAGGAACGTCTGAAACACAACACAGATGTAAACACACTACCAATGGGTATTTCAACATAGTGGTCAATGCGGCCTTATCAAACTATGCACTCTGAGTGTGATTCCAGCTTCTCTCACACACAAGACTCTCAGAAGTAACTAAAATACGTCTTGCAACAGCATCTACTAAGAAACACTCTCCTAATACGCCTAACACATTGAAACACAGTTCCTATGCGTTTCTCCACTAAAACATGAATACATGTCTTTTCTAACTAAGGAAACAAGGAAACTGCAAAGGCGACTACAGAAAAGAAGTGTTTCAAGAACTGAGTAACATGTGTGTTCCAAATGCAATTCTAACCGCAGGAACGTCTGAAACACAACACAGATGTAAACACACTACCAATGGGTATTTCAACATAGTGGTCAATGCGGCCTTATCAAACTATGCACTCTGAGTGTGATTCCAGCTTCTCTCACACACAAGACTCTCAGAAGTAACTAAAATACGTCTTGCAACAGCATCTACTAAGAAACACTCTCCTAATACGCCTAACACATTGAAACACAGTTCCTATGCGTTTCTCCACTAAAACATGAATACATGTCTTTTCTAACTAAGGAAACAAGGAAACTGCAAAGGCGACTACAGAAAAGAAGTGTTTCAAGAACTGAGTAACATGTGTGTTCCAAATGCAATTCTAACCGCAGGAACGTCTGAAACACAACACAGATGTAAACACACTACCAATGGGTATTTCAACATAGTGGTCAATGCGGCCTTATCAAACTATGCACTCTGAGTGTGATTCCAGCTTCTCTCACACACAAGACTCTCAGAAGTAACTAAAATACGTCTTGCAACAGCATCTACTAAGAAACACTCTCCTAATACGCCTAACACATTGAAACACAGTTCCTATGCGTTTCTCCACTAAAACATGAATACATGTCTTTTCTAACTAAGGAAACAAGGAAACTGCAAAGGCGACTACAGAAAAGAAGTGTTTCAAGAACTGAGTAACATGTGTGTTCCAAATGCAATTCTAACCGCAGGAACGTCTGAAACACAACACAGATGTAAACACACTACCAATGGGTATTTCAACATAGTGGTCAATGCGGCCTTATCAAACTATGCACTCTGAGTGTGATTCCAGCTTCTCTCACACACAAGACTCTCAGAAGTAACTAAAATACGTCTTGCAACAGCATCTACTAAGAAACACTCTCCTAATACGCCTAACACATTGAAACACAGTTCCTATGCGTTTCTCCACTAAAACATGAATACATGTCTTTTCTAACTAAGGAAACAAGGAAACTGCAAAGGCGACTACAGAAAAGAAGTGTTTCAAGAACTGAGTAACATGTGTGTTCCAAATGCAATTCTAACCGCAGGAACGTCTGAAACACAACACAGATGTAAACACACTACCAATGGGTATTTCAACATAGTGGTCAATGCGGCCTTATCAAACTATGCACTCTGAGTGTGATTCCAGCTTCTCTCACACACAAGACTCTCAGAAGTAACTAAAATACGTCTTGCAACAGCATCTACTAAGAAACACTCTCCTAATACGCCTAACACATTGAAACACAGTTCCTATGCGTTTCTCCACTAAAACATGAATACATGTCTTTTCTAACTAAGGAAACAAGGAAACTGCAAAGGCGACTACAGAAAAGAAGTGTTTCAAGAACTGAGTAACATGTGTGTTCCAAATGCAATTCTAACCGCAGGAACGTCTGAAACACAACACAGATGTAAACACACTACCAATGGGTATTTCAACATAGTGGTCAATGCGGCCTTATCAAACTATGCACTCTGAGTGTGATTCCAGCTTCTCTCACACACAAGACTCTCAGAAGTAACTAAAATACGTCTTGCAACAGCATCTACTAAGAAACACTCTCCTAATACGCCTAACACATTGAAACACAGTTCCTATGCGTTTCTCCACTAAAACATGAATACATGTCTTTTCTAACTAAGGAAACAAGGAAACTGCAAAGGCGACTACAGAAAAGAAGTGTTTCAAGAACTGAGTAACATGTGTGTTCCAAATGCAATTCTAACCGCAGGAACGTCTGAAACACAACACAGATGTAAACACACTACCAATGGGTATTTCAACATAGTGGTCAATGCGGCCTTATCAAACTATGCACTCTGAGTGTGATTCCAGCTTCTCTCACACACAAGACTCTCAGAAGTAACTAAAATACGTCTTGCAACAGCATCTACTAAGAAACACTCTCCTAATACGCCTAACACATTGAAACACAGTTCCTATGCGTTTCTCCACTAAAACATGAATACATGTCTTTTCTAACTAAGGAAACAAGGAAACTGCAAAGGCGACTACAGAAAAGAAGTGTTTCAAGAACTGAGTAACATGTGTGTTCCAAATGCAATTCTAACCGCAGGAACGTCTGAAACACAACACAGATGTAAACACACTACCAATGGGTATTTCAACATAGTGGTCAATGCGGCCTTATCAAACTATGCACTCTGAGTGTGATTCCAGCTTCTCTCACACACAAGACTCTCAGAAGTAACTAAAATACGTCTTGCAACAGCATCTACTAAGAAACACTCTCCTAATACGCCTAACACATTGAAACACAGTTCCTATGCGTTTCTCCACTAAAACATGAATACATGTCTTTTCTAACTAAGGAAACAAGGAAACTGCAAAGGCGACTACAGAAAAGAAGTGTTTCAAGAACTGAGTAACATGTGTGTTCCAAATGCAATTCTAACCGCAGGAACGTCTGAAACACAACACAGATGTAAACACACTACCAATGGGTATTTCAACATAGTGGTCAATGCGGCCTTATCAAACTATGCACTCTGAGTGTGATTCCAGCTTCTCTCACACACAAGACTCTCAGAAGTAACTAAAATACGTCTTGCAACAGCATCTACTAAGAAACACTCTCCTAATACGCCTAACACATTGAAACACAGTTCCTATGCGTTTCTCCACTAAAACATGAATACATGTCTTTTCTAACTAAGGAAACAAGGAAACTGCAAAGGCGACTACAGAAAAGAAGTGTTTCAAGAACTGAGTAACATGTGTGTTCCAAATGCAATTCTAACCGCAGGAACGTCTGAAACACAACACAGATGTAAACACACTACCAATGGGTATTTCAACATAGTGGTCAATGCGGCCTTATCAAACTATGCACTCTGAGTGTGATTCCAGCTTCTCTCACACACAAGACTCTCAGAAGTAACTAAAATACGTCTTGCAACAGCATCTACTAAGAAACACTCTCCTAATACGCCTAACACATTGAAACACAGTTCCTATGCGTTTCTCCACTAAAACATGAATACATGTCTTTTCTAACTAAGGAAACAAGGAAACTGCAAAGGCGACTACAGAAAAGAAGTGTTTCAAGAACTGAGTAACATGTGTGTTCCAAATGCAATTCTAACCGCAGGAACGTCTGAAACACAACACAGATGTAAACACACTACCAATGGGTATTTCAACATAGTGGTCAATGCGGCCTTATCAAACTATGCACTCTGAGTGTGATTCCAGCTTCTCTCACACACAAGACTCTCAGAAGTAACTAAAATACGTCTTGCAACAGCATCTACTAAGAAACACTCTCCTAATACGCCTAACACATTGAAACACAGTTCCTATGCGTTTCTCCACTAAAACATGAATACATGTCTTTTCTAACTAAGGAAACAAGGAAACTGCAAAGGCGACTACAGAAAAGAAGTGTTTCAAGAACTGAGTAACATGTGTGTTCCAAATGCAATTCTAACCGCAGGAACGTCTGAAACACAACACAGATGTAAACACACTACCAATGGGTATTTCAACATAGTGGTCAATGCGGCCTTATCAAACTATGCACTCTGAGTGTGATTCCAGCTTCTCTCACACACAAGACTCTCAGAAGTAACTAAAATACGTCTTGCAACAGCATCTACTAAGAAACACTCTCCTAATACGCCTAACACATTGAAACACAGTTCCTATGCGTTTCTCCACTAAAACATGAATACATGTCTTTTCTAACTAAGGAAACAAGGAAACTGCAAAGGCGACTACAGAAAAGAAGTGTTTCAAGAACTGAGTAACATGTGTGTTCCAAATGCAATTCTAACCGCAGGAACGTCTGAAACACAACACAGATGTAAACACACTACCAATGGGTATTTCAACATAGTGGTCAATGCGGCCTTATCAAACTATGCACTCTGAGTGTGATTCCAGCTTCTCTCACACACAAGACTCTCAGAAGTAACTAAAATACGTCTTGCAACAGCATCTACTAAGAAACACTCTCCTAATACGCCTAACACATTGAAACACAGTTCCTATGCGTTTCTCCACTAAAACATGAATACATGTCTTTTCTAACTAAGGAAACAAGGAAACTGCAAAGGCGACTACAGAAAAGAAGTGTTTCAAGAACTGAGTAACATGTGTGTTCCAAATGCAATTCTAACCGCAGGAACGTCTGAAACACAACACAGATGTAAACACACTACCAATGGGTATTTCAACATAGTGGTCAATGCGGCCTTATCAAACTATGCACTCTGAGTGTGATTCCAGCTTCTCTCACACACAAGACTCTCAGAAGTAACTAAAATACGTCTTGCAACAGCATCTACTAAGAAACACTCTCCTAATACGCCTAACACATTGAAACACAGTTCCTATGCGTTTCTCCACTAAAACATGAATACATGTCTTTTCTAACTAAGGAAACAAGGAAACTGCAAAGGCGACTACAGAAAAGAAGTGTTTCAAGAACTGAGTAACATGTGTGTTCCAAATGCAATTCTAACCGCAGGAACGTCTGAAACACAACACAGATGTAAACACACTACCAATGGGTATTTCAACATAGTGGTCAATGCGGCCTTATCAAACTATGCACTCTGAGTGTGATTCCAGCTTCTCTCACACACAAGACTCTCAGAAGTAACTAAAATACGTCTTGCAACAGCATCTACTAAGAAACACTCTCCTAATACGCCTAACACATTGAAACACAGTTCCTATGCGTTTCTCCACTAAAACATGAATACATGTCTTTTCTAACTAAGGAAACAAGGAAACTGCAAAGGCGACTACAGAAAAGAAGTGTTTCAAGAACTGAGTAACATGTGTGTTCCAAATGCAATTCTAACCGCAGGAACGTCTGAAACACAACACAGATGTAAACACACTACCAATGGGTATTTCAACATAGTGGTCAATGCGGCCTTATCAAACTATGCACTCTGAGTGTGATTCCAGCTTCTCTCACACACAAGACTCTCAGAAGTAACTAAAATACGTCTTGCAACAGCATCTACTAAGAAACACTCTCCTAATACGCCTAACACATTGAAACACAGTTCCTATGCGTTTCTCCACTAAAACATGAATACATGTCTTTTCTAACTAAGGAAACAAGGAAACTGCAAAGGCGACTACAGAAAAGAAGTGTTTCAAGAACTGAGTAACATGTGTGTTCCAAATGCAATTCTAACCGCAGGAACGTCTGAAACACAACACAGATGTAAACACACTACCAATGGGTATTTCAACATAGTGGTCAATGCGGCCTTATCAAACTATGCACTCTGAGTGTGATTCCAGCTTCTCTCACACACAAGACTCTCAGAAGTAACTAAAATACGTCTTGCAACAGCATCTACTAAGAAACACTCTCCTAATACGCCTAACACATTGAAACACAGTTCCTATGCGTTTCTCCACTAAAACATGAATACATGTCTTTTCTAACTAAGGAAACAAGGAAACTGCAAAGGCGACTACAGAAAAGAAGTGTTTCAAGAACTGAGTAACATGTGTGTTCCAAATGCAATTCTAACCGCAGGAACGTCTGAAACACAACACAGATGTAAACACACTACCAATGGGTATTTCAACATAGTGGTCAATGCGGCCTTATCAAACTATGCACTCTGAGTGTGATTCCAGCTTCTCTCACACACAAGACTCTCAGAAGTAACTAAAATACGTCTTGCAACAGCATCTACTAAGAAACACTCTCCTAATACGCCTAACACATTGAAACACAGTTCCTATGCGTTTCTCCACTAAAACATGAATACATGTCTTTTCTAACTAAGGAAACAAGGAAACTGCAAAGGCGACTACAGAAAAGAAGTGTTTCAAGAACTGAGTAACATGTGTGTTCCAAATGCAATTCTAACCGCAGGAACGTCTGAAACACAACACAGATGTAAACACACTACCAATGGGTATTTCAACATAGTGGTCAATGCGGCCTTATCAAACTATGCACTCTGAGTGTGATTCCAGCTTCTCTCACACACAAGACTCTCAGAAGTAACTAAAATACGTCTTGCAACAGCATCTACTAAGAAACACTCTCCTAATACGCCTAACACATTGAAACACAGTTCCTATGCGTTTCTCCACTAAAACATGAATACATGTCTTTTCTAACTAAGGAAACAAGGAAACTGCAAAGGCGACTACAGAAAAGAAGTGTTTCAAGAACTGAGTAACATGTGTGTTCCAAATGCAATTCTAACCGCAGGAACGTCTGAAACACAACACAGATGTAAACACACTACCAATGGGTATTTCAACATAGTGGTCAATGCGGCCTTATCAAACTATGCACTCTGAGTGTGATTCCAGCTTCTCTCACACACAAGACTCTCAGAAGTAACTAAAATACGTCTTGCAACAGCATCTACTAAGAAACACTCTCCTAATACGCCTAACACATTGAAACACAGTTCCTATGCGTTTCTCCACTAAAACATGAATACATGTCTTTTCTAACTAAGGAAACAAGGAAACTGCAAAGGCGACTACAGAAAAGAAGTGTTTCAAGAACTGAGTAACATGTGTGTTCCAAATGCAATTCTAACCGCAGGAACGTCTGAAACACAACACAGATGTAAACACACTACCAATGGGTATTTCAACATAGTGGTCAATGCGGCCTTATCAAACTATGCACTCTGAGTGTGATTCCAGCTTCTCTCACACACAAGACTCTCAGAAGTAACTAAAATACGTCTTGCAACAGCATCTACTAAGAAACACTCTCCTAATACGCCTAACACATTGAAACACAGTTCCTATGCGTTTCTCCACTAAAACATGAATACATGTCTTTTCTAACTAAGGAAACAAGGAAACTGCAAAGGCGACTACAGAAAAGAAGTGTTTCAAGAACTGAGTAACATGTGTGTTCCAAATGCAATTCTAACCGCAGGAACGTCTGAAACACAACACAGATGTAAACACACTACCAATGGGTATTTCAACATAGTGGTCAATGCGGCCTTATCAAACTATGCACTCTGAGTGTGATTCCAGCTTCTCTCACACACAAGACTCTCAGAAGTAACTAAAATACGTCTTGCAACAGCATCTACTAAGAAACACTCTCCTAATACGCCTAACACATTGAAACACAGTTCCTATGCGTTTCTCCACTAAAACATGAATACATGTCTTTTCTAACTAAGGAAACAAGGAAACTGCAAAGGCGACTACAGAAAAGAAGTGTTTCAAGAACTGAGTAACATGTGTGTTCCAAATGCAATTCTAACCGCAGGAACGTCTGAAACACAACACAGATGTAAACACACTACCAATGGGTATTTCAACATAGTGGTCAATGCGGCCTTATCAAACTATGCACTCTGAGTGTGATTCCAGCTTCTCTCACACACAAGACTCTCAGAAGTAACTAAAATACGTCTTGCAACAGCATCTACTAAGAAACACTCTCCTAATACGCCTAACACATTGAAACACAGTTCCTATGCGTTTCTCCACTAAAACATGAATACATGTCTTTTCTAACTAAGGAAACAAGGAAACTGCAAAGGCGACTACAGAAAAGAAGTGTTTCAAGAACTGAGTAACATGTGTGTTCCAAATGCAATTCTAACCGCAGGAACGTCTGAAACACAACACAGATGTAAACACACTACCAATGGGTATTTCAACATAGTGGTCAATGCGGCCTTATCAAACTATGCACTCTGAGTGTGATTCCAGCTTCTCTCACACACAAGACTCTCAGAAGTAACTAAAATACGTCTTGCAACAGCATCTACTAAGAAACACTCTCCTAATACGCCTAACACATTGAAACACAGTTCCTATGCGTTTCTCCACTAAAACATGAATACATGTCTTTTCTAACTAAGGAAACAAGGAAACTGCAAAGGCGACTACAGAAAAGAAGTGTTTCAAGAACTGAGTAACATGTGTGTTCCAAATGCAATTCTAACCGCAGGAACGTCTGAAACACAACACAGATGTAAACACACTACCAATGGGTATTTCAACATAGTGGTCAATGCGGCCTTATCAAACTATGCACTCTGAGTGTGATTCCAGCTTCTCTCACACACAAGACTCTCAGAAGTAACTAAAATACGTCTTGCAACAGCATCTACTAAGAAACACTCTCCTAATACGCCTAACACATTGAAACACAGTTCCTATGCGTTTCTCCACTAAAACATGAATACATGTCTTTTCTAACTAAGGAAACAAGGAAACTGCAAAGGCGACTACAGAAAAGAAGTGTTTCAAGAACTGAGTAACATGTGTGTTCCAAATGCAATTCTAACCGCAGGAACGTCTGAAACACAACACAGATGTAAACACACTACCAATGGGTATTTCAACATAGTGGTCAATGCGGCCTTATCAAACTATGCACTCTGAGTGTGATTCCAGCTTCTCTCACACACAAGACTCTCAGAAGTAACTAAAATACGTCTTGCAACAGCATCTACTAAGAAACACTCTCCTAATACGCCTAACACATTGAAACACAGTTCCTATGCGTTTCTCCACTAAAACATGAATACATGTCTTTTCTAACTAAGGAAACAAGGAAACTGCAAAGGCGACTACAGAAAAGAAGTGTTTCAAGAACTGAGTAACATGTGTGTTCCAAATGCAATTCTAACCGCAGGAACGTCTGAAACACAACACAGATGTAAACACACTACCAATGGGTATTTCAACATAGTGGTCAATGCGGCCTTATCAAACTATGCACTCTGAGTGTGATTCCAGCTTCTCTCACACACAAGACTCTCAGAAGTAACTAAAATACGTCTTGCAACAGCATCTACTAAGAAACACTCTCCTAATACGCCTAACACATTGAAACACAGTTCCTATGCGTTTCTCCACTAAAACATGAATACATGTCTTTTCTAACTAAGGAAACAAGGAAACTGCAAAGGCGACTACAGAAAAGAAGTGTTTCAAGAACTGAGTAACATGTGTGTTCCAAATGCAATTCTAACCGCAGGAACGTCTGAAACACAACACAGATGTAAACACACTACCAATGGGTATTTCAACATAGTGGTCAATGCGGCCTTATCAAACTATGCACTCTGAGTGTGATTCCAGCTTCTCTCACACACAAGACTCTCAGAAGTAACTAAAATACGTCTTGCAACAGCATCTACTAAGAAACACTCTCCTAATACGCCTAACACATTGAAACACAGTTCCTATGCGTTTCTCCACTAAAACATGAATACATGTCTTTTCTAACTAAGGAAACAAGGAAACTGCAAAGGCGACTACAGAAAAGAAGTGTTTCAAGAACTGAGTAACATGTGTGTTCCAAATGCAATTCTAACCGCAGGAACGTCTGAAACACAACACAGATGTAAACACACTACCAATGGGTATTTCAACATAGTGGTCAATGCGGCCTTATCAAACTATGCACTCTGAGTGTGATTCCAGCTTCTCTCACACACAAGACTCTCAGAAGTAACTAAAATACGTCTTGCAACAGCATCTACTAAGAAACACTCTCCTAATACGCCTAACACATTGAAACACAGTTCCTATGCGTTTCTCCACTAAAACATGAATACATGTCTTTTCTAACTAAGGAAACAAGGAAACTGCAAAGGCGACTACAGAAAAGAAGTGTTTCAAGAACTGAGTAACATGTGTGTTCCAAATGCAATTCTAACCGCAGGAACGTCTGAAACACAACACAGATGTAAACACACTACCAATGGGTATTTCAACATAGTGGTCAATGCGGCCTTATCAAACTATGCACTCTGAGTGTGATTCCAGCTTCTCTCACACACAAGACTCTCAGAAGTAACTAAAATACGTCTTGCAACAGCATCTACTAAGAAACACTCTCCTAATACGCCTAACACATTGAAACACAGTTCCTATGCGTTTCTCCACTAAAACATGAATACATGTCTTTTCTAACTAAGGAAACAAGGAAACTGCAAAGGCGACTACAGAAAAGAAGTGTTTCAAGAACTGAGTAACATGTGTGTTCCAAATGCAATTCTAACCGCAGGAACGTCTGAAACACAACACAGATGTAAACACACTACCAATGGGTATTTCAACATAGTGGTCAATGCGGCCTTATCAAACTATGCACTCTGAGTGTGATTCCAGCTTCTCTCACACACAAGACTCTCAGAAGTAACTAAAATACGTCTTGCAACAGCATCTACTAAGAAACACTCTCCTAATACGCCTAACACATTGAAACACAGTTCCTATGCGTTTCTCCACTAAAACATGAATACATGTCTTTTCTAACTAAGGAAACAAGGAAACTGCAAAGGCGACTACAGAAAAGAAGTGTTTCAAGAACTGAGTAACATGTGTGTTCCAAATGCAATTCTAACCGCAGGAACGTCTGAAACACAACACAGATGTAAACACACTACCAATGGGTATTTCAACATAGTGGTCAATGCGGCCTTATCAAACTATGCACTCTGAGTGTGATTCCAGCTTCTCTCACACACAAGACTCTCAGAAGTAACTAAAATACGTCTTGCAACAGCATCTACTAAGAAACACTCTCCTAATACGCCTAACACATTGAAACACAGTTCCTATGCGTTTCTCCACTAAAACATGAATACATGTCTTTTCTAACTAAGGAAACAAGGAAACTGCAAAGGCGACTACAGAAAAGAAGTGTTTCAAGAACTGAGTAACATGTGTGTTCCAAATGCAATTCTAACCGCAGGAACGTCTGAAACACAACACAGATGTAAACACACTACCAATGGGTATTTCAACATAGTGGTCAATGCGGCCTTATCAAACTATGCACTCTGAGTGTGATTCCAGCTTCTCTCACACACAAGACTCTCAGAAGTAACTAAAATACGTCTTGCAACAGCATCTACTAAGAAACACTCTCCTAATACGCCTAACACATTGAAACACAGTTCCTATGCGTTTCTCCACTAAAACATGAATACATGTCTTTTCTAACTAAGGAAACAAGGAAACTGCAAAGGCGACTACAGAAAAGAAGTGTTTCAAGAACTGAGTAACATGTGTGTTCCAAATGCAATTCTAACCGCAGGAACGTCTGAAACACAACACAGATGTAAACACACTACCAATGGGTATTTCAACATAGTGGTCAATGCGGCCTTATCAAACTATGCACTCTGAGTGTGATTCCAGCTTCTCTCACACACAAGACTCTCAGAAGTAACTAAAATACGTCTTGCAACAGCATCTACTAAGAAACACTCTCCTAATACGCCTAACACATTGAAACACAGTTCCTATGCGTTTCACCACTAAAACATGAATACATGTCTTTTCTAACTAAGGAAACAAGGAAACTGCAAAGGCGACTACAGAAAAGAAGTGTTTCAAGAACTGAGTAACATGTGTGTTCCAAATGCAATTCTAACCGCAGGAACGTCTGAAACACAACACAGATGTAAACACACTACCAATGGGTATTTCAACATAGTGGTCAATGCGGCCTTATCAAACTATGCACTCTGAGTGTGATTCCAGCTTCTCTCACACACAAGACTCTCAGAAGTAACTAAAATACGTCTTGCAACAGCATCTACTAAGAAACACTCTCCTAATACGCCTAACACATTGAAACACAGTTCCTATGCGTTTCACCACTAAAACATGAATACATGTCTTTTCTAACTAAGGAAACAAGGAAACTGCAAAGGCGACTACAGAAAAGAAGTGTTTCAAGAACTGAGTAACATGTGTGTTCCAAATGCAATTCTAACCGCAGGAACGTCTGAAACACAACACAGATGTAAACACACTACCAATGGGTATTTCAACATAGTGGTCAATGCGGCCTTATCAAACTATGCACTCTGAGTGTGATTCCAGCTTCTCTCACACACAAGACTCTCAGAAGTAACTAAAATACGTCTTGCAACAGCATCTACTAAGAAACACTCTCCTAATACGCCTAACACATTGAAACACAGTTCCTATGCGTTTCACCACTAAAACATGAATACATGTCTTTTCTAACTAAGGAAACAAGGAAACTGCAAAGGCGACTACAGAAAAGAAGTGTTTCAAGAACTGAGTAACATGTGTGTTCCAAATGCAATTCTAACCGCAGGAACGTCTGAAACACAACACAGATGTAAACACACTACCAATGGGTATTTCAACATAGTGGTCAATGCGGCCTTATCAAACTATGCACTCTGAGTGTGATTCCAGCTTCTCTCACACACAAGACTCTCAGAAGTAACTAAAATACGTCTTGCAACAGCATCTACTAAGAAACACTCTCCTAATACGCCTAACACATTGAAACACAGTTCCTATGCGTTTCACCACTAAAACATGAATACATGTCTTTTCTAACTAAGGAAACAAGGAAACTGCAAAGGCGACTACAGAAAAGAAGTGTTTCAAGAACTGAGTAACATGTGTGTTCCAAATGCAATTCTAACCGCAGGAACGTCTGAAACACAACACAGATGTAAACACACTACCAATGGGTTATTTCAACATAGTGGTCAATGCGGCCTTATCAAACTATGCACTCTGAGTGTGATTCCAGCTTCTCTCACACACAAGACTCTCAGAAGTAACTAAAATACGTCTTGCAACAGCATCTACTAAGAAACACTCTCCTAATACGCCTAACACATTGAAACACAGTTCCTATGCGTTTCACCACTAAAACATGAATACATGTCTTTTCTAACTAAGGAAACAAGGAAACTGCAAAGGCGACTACAGAAAAGAAGTGTTTCAAGAACTGAGTAACATGTGTGTTCCAAATGCAATTCTAACCGCAGGAACGTCTGAAACACAACACAGATGTAAACACACTACCAATGGGTATTTCAACATAGTGGTCAATGCGGCCTTATCAAACTATGCACTCTGAGTGTGATTCCAGCTTCTCTCACACACAAGACTCTCAGAAGTAACTAAAATACGTCTTGCAACAGCATCTACTAAGAAACACTCTCCTAATACGCCTAACACATTGAAACACAGTTCCTATGCGTTTCACCACTAAAACATGAATACATGTCTTTTCTAACTAAGGAAACAAGGAAACTGCAAAGGCGACTACAGAAAAGAAGTGTTTCAAGAACTGAGTAACATGTGTGTTCCAAATGCAATTCTAACCGCAGGAACGTCTGAAACACAACACAGATGTAAACACACTACCAATGGGTATTTCAACATAGTGGTCAATGCGGCCTTATCAAACTATGCACTCTGAGTGTGATTCCAGCTTCTCTCACACACAAGACTCTCAGAAGTAACTAAAATACGTCTTGCAACAGCATCTACTAAGAAACACTCTCCTAATACGCCTAACACATTGAAACACAGTTCCTATGCGTTTCACCACTAAAACATGAATACATGTCTTTTCTAACTAAGGAAACAAGGAAACTGCAAAGGCGACTACAGAAAAGAAGTGTTTCAAGAACTGAGTAACATGTGTGTTCCAAATGCAATTCTAACCGCAGGAACGTCTGAAACACAACACAGATGTAAACACACTACCAATGGGTATTTCAACATAGTGGTCAATGCGGCCTTATCAAACTATGCACTCTGAGTGTGATTCCAGCTTCTCTCACACACAAGACTCTCAGAAGTAACTAAAATACGTCTTGCAACAGCATCTACTAAGAAACACTCTCCTAATACGCCTAACACATTGAAACACAGTTCCTATGCGTTTCACCACTAAAACATGAATACATGTCTTTTCTAACTAAGGAAACAAGGAAACTGCAAAGGCGACTACAGAAAAGAAGTGTTTCAAGAACTGAGTAACATGTGTGTTCCAAATGCAATTCTAACCGCAGGAACGTCTGAAACACAACACAGATGTAAACACACTACCAATGGGTATTTCAACATAGTGGTCAATGCGGCCTTATCAAACTATGCACTCTGAGTGTGATTCCAGCTTCTCTCACACACAAGACTCTCAGAAGTAACTAAAATACGTCTTGCAACAGCATCTACTAAGAAACACTCTCCTAATACGCCTAACACATTGAAACACAGTTCCTATGCGTTTCACCACTAAAACATGAATACATGTCTTTTCTAACTAAGGAAACAAGGAAACTGCAAAGGCGACTACAGAAAAGAAGTGTTTCAAGAACTGAGTAACATGTGTGTTCCAAATGCAATTCTAACCGCAGGAACGTCTGAAACACAACACAGATGTAAACACACTACCAATGGGTATTTCAACATAGTGGTCAATGCGGCCTTATCAAACTATGCACTCTGAGTGTGATTCCAGCTTCTCTCACACACAAGACTCTCAGAAGTAACTAAAATACGTCTTGCAACAGCATCTACTAAGAAACACTCTCCTAATACGCCTAACACATTGAAACACAGTTCCTATGCGTTTCACCACTAAAACATGAATACATGTCTTTTCTAACTAAGGAAACAAGGAAACTGCAAAGGCGACTACAGAAAAGAAGTGTTTCAAGAACTGAGTAACATGTGTGTGTTCCAAATGCAATTCTAACCGCAGGAACGTCTGAAACACAACACAGATGTAAACACACTACCAATGGGTATTTCAACATAGTGGTCAATGCGGCCTTATCAAACTATGCACTCTGAGTGTGATTCCAGCTTCTCTCACACACAAGACTCTCAGAAGTAACTAAAATACGTCTTGCAACAGCATCTACTAAGAAACACTCTCCTAATACGCCTAACACATTGAAACACAGTTCCTATGCGTTTCACCACTAAAACATGAATACATGTCTTTTCTAACTAAGGAAACAAGGAAACTGCAAAGGCGACTACAGAAAAGAAGTGTTTCAAGAACTGAGTAACATGTGTGTTCCAAATGCAATTCTAACCGCAGGAACGTCTGAAACACAACACAGATGTAAACACACTACCAATGGGTATTTCAACATAGTGGTCAATGCGGCCTTATCAAACTATGCACTCTGAGTGTGATTCCAGCTTCTCTCACACACAAGACTCTCAGAAGTAACTAAAATACGTCTTGCAACAGCATCTACTAAGAAACACTCTCCTAATACGCCTAACACATTGAAACACAGTTCCTATGCGTTTCACCACTAAAACATGAATACATGTCTTTTCTAACTAAGGAAACAAGGAAACTGCAAAGGCGACTACAGAAAAGAAGTGTTTCAAGAACTGAGTAACATGTGTGTTCCAAATGCAATTCTAACCGCAGGAACGTCTGAAACACAACACAGATGTAAACACACTACCAATGGGTATTTCAACATAGTGGTCAATGCGGCCTTATCAAACTATGCACTCTGAGTGTGATTCCAGCTTCTCTCACACACAAGACTCTCAGAAGTAACTAAAATACGTCTTGCAACAGCATCTACTAAGAAACACTCTCCTAATACGCCTAACACATTGAAACACAGTTCCTATGCGTTTCACCACTAAAACATGAATACATGTCTTTTCTAACTAAGGAAACAAGGAAACTGCAAAGGCGACTACAGAAAAGAAGTGTTTCAAGAACTGAGTAACATGTGTGTTCCAAATGCAATTCTAACCGCAGGAACGTCTGAAACACAACACAGATGTAAACACACTACCAATGGGTATTTCAACATAGTGGTCAATGCGGCCTTATCAAACTATGCACTCTGAGTGTGATTCCAGCTTCTCTCACACACAAGACTCTCAGAAGTAACTAAAATACGTCTTGCAACAGCATCTACTAAGAAACACTCTCCTAATACGCCTAACACATTGAAACACAGTTCCTATGCGTTTCACCACTAAAACATGAATACATGTCTTTTCTAACTAAGGAAACAAGGAAACTGCAAAGGCGACTACAGAAAAGAAGTGTTTCAAGAACTGAGTAACATGTGTGTTCCAAATGCAATTCTAACCGCAGGAACGTCTGAAACACAACACAGATGTAAACACACTACCAATGGGTATTTCAACATAGTGGTCAATGCGGCCTTATCAAACTATGCACTCTGAGTGTGATTCCAGCTTCTCTCACACACAAGACTCTCAGAAGTAACTAAAATACGTCTTGCAACAGCATCTACTAAGAAACACTCTCCTAATACGCCTAACACATTGAAACACAGTTCCTATGCGTTTCTCCACTAAAACATGAATACATGTCTTTTCTAACTAAGGAAACAAGGAAACTGCAAAGGCGACTACAGAAAAGAAGTGTTTCAAGAACTGAGTAACATGTGTGTTCCAAATGCAATTCTAACCGCAGGAACGTCTGAAACACAACACAGATGTAAACACACTACCAATGGGTATTTCAACATAGTGGTCAATGCGGCCTTATCAAACTATGCACTCTGAGTGTGATTCCAGCTTCTCTCACACACAAGACTCTCAGAAGTAACTAAAATACGTCTTGCAACAGCATCTACTAAGAAACACTCTCCTAATACGCCTAACACATTGAAACACAGTTCCTATGCGTTTCACCACTAAAACATGAATACATGTCTTTTCTAACTAAGGAAACAAGGAAACTGCAAAGGCGACTACAGAAAAGAAGTGTTTCAAGAACTGAGTAACATGTGTGTTCCAAATGCAATTCTAACCGCAGGAACGTCTGAAACACAACACAGATGTAAACACACTACCAATGGGTATTTCAACATAGTGGTCAATGCGGCCTTATCAAACTATGCACTCTGAGTGTGATTCCAGCTTCTCTCACACACAAGACTCTCAGAAGTAACTAAAATACGTCTTGCAACAGCATCTACTAAGAAACACTCTCCTAATACGCCTAACACATTGAAACACAGTTCCTATGCGTTTCACCACTAAAACATGAATACATGTCTTTTCTAACTAAGGAAACAAGGAAACTGCAAAGGCGACTACAGAAAAGAAGTGTTTCAAGAACTGAGTAACATGTGTGTTCCAAATGCAATTCTAACCGCAGGAACGTCTGAAACACAACACAGATGTAAACACACTACCAATGGGTATTTCAACATAGTGGTCAATGCGGCCTTATCAAACTATGCACTCTGAGTGTGATTCCAGCTTCTCTCACACACAAGACTCTCAGAAGTAACTAAAATACGTCTTGCAACAGCATCTACTAAGAAACACTCTCCTAATACGCCTAACACATTGAAACACAGTTCCTATGCGTTTCTCCACTAAAACATGAATACATGTCTTTTCTAACTAAGGAAACAAGGAAACTGCAAAGGCGACTACAGAAAAGAAGTGTTTCAAGAACTGAGTAACATGTGTGTTCCAAATGCAATTCTAACCGCAGGAACGTCTGAAACACAACACAGATGTAAACACACTACCAATGGGTATTTCAACATAGTGGTCAATGCGGCCTTATCAAACTATGCACTCTGAGTGTGATTCCAGCTTCTCTCACACACAAGACTCTCAGAAGTAACTAAAATACGTCTTGCAACAGCATCTACTAAGAAACACTCTCCTAATACGCCTAACACATTGAAACACAGTTCCTATGCGTTTCACCACTAAAACATGAATACATGTCTTTTCTAACTAAGGAAACAAGGAAACTGCAAAGGCGACTACAGAAAAGAAGTGTTTCAAGAACTGAGTAACATGTGTGTTCCAAATGCAATTCTAACCGCAGGAACGTCTGAAACACAACACAGATGTAAACACACTACCAATGGGTATTTCAACATAGTGGTCAATGCGGCCTTATCAAACTATGCACTCTGAGTGTGATTCCAGCTTCTCTCACACACAAGACTCTCAGAAGTAACTAAAATACGTCTTGCAACAGCATCTACTAAGAAACACTCTCCTAATACGCCTAACACATTGAAACACAGTTCCTATGCGTTTCACCACTAAAACATGAATACATGTCTTTTCTAACTAAGGAAACAAGGAAACTGCAAAGGCGACTACAGAAAAGAAGTGTTTCAAGAACTGAGTAACATGTGTGTTCCAAATGCAATTCTAACCGCAGGAACGTCTGAAACACAACACAGATGTAAACACACTACCAATGGGTATTTCAACATAGTGGTCAATGCGGCCTTATCAAACTATGCACTCTGAGTGTGATTCCAGCTTCTCTCACACACAAGACTCTCAGAAGTAACTAAAATACGTCTTGCAACAGCATCTACTAAGAAACACTCTCCTAATACGCCTAACACATTGAAACACAGTTCCTATGCGTTTCACCACTAAAACATGAATACATGTCTTTTCTAACTAAGGAAACAAGGAAACTGCAAAGGCGACTACAGAAAAGAAGTGTTTCAAGAACTGAGTAACATGTGTGTTCCAAATGCAATTCTAACCGCAGGAACGTCTGAAACACAACACAGATGTAAACACACTACCAATGGTATTTCAACATAGTGGTCAATGCGGCCTTATCAAACTATGCACTCTGAGTGTGATTCCAGCTTCTCTCACACACAAGACTCTCAGAAGTAACTAAAATACGTCTTGCAACAGCATCTACTAAGAAACACTCTCCTAATACGCCTAACACATTGAAACACAGTTCCTATGCGTTTCACCACTAAAACATGAATACATGTCTTTTCTAACTAAGGAAACAAGGAAACTGCAAAGGCGACTACAGAAAAGAAGTGTTTCAAGAACTGAGTAACATGTGTGTTCCAAATGCAATTCTAACCGCAGGAACGTCTGAAACACAACACAGATGTAAACACACTACCAATGGGTATTTCAACATAGTGGTCAATGCGGCCTTATCAAACTATGCACTCTGAGTGTGATTCCAGCTTCTCTCACACACAAGACTCTCAGAAGTAACTAAAATACGTCTTGCAACAGCATCTACTAAGAAACACTCTCCTAATACGCCTAACACATTGAAACACAGTTCCTATGCGTTTCACCACTAAAACATGAATACATGTCTTTTCTAACTAAGGAAACAAGGAAACTGCAAAGGCGACTACAGAAAAGAAGTGTTTCAAGAACTGAGTAACATGTGTGTTCCAAATGCAATTCTAACCGCAGGAACGTCTGAAACACAACACAGATGTAAACACACTACCAATGGGTATTTCAACATAGTGGTCAATGCGGCCTTATCAAACTATGCACTCTGAGTGTGATTCCAGCTTCTCTCACACACAAGACTCTCAGAAGTAACTAAAATACGTCTTGCAACAGCATCTACTAAGAAACACTCTCCTAATACGCCTAACACATTGAAACACAGTTCCTATGCGTTTCACCACTAAAACATGAATACATGTCTTTTCTAACTAAGGAAACAAGGAAACTGCAAAGGCGACTACAGAAAAGAAGTGTTTCAAGAACTGAGTAACATGTGTGTTCCAAATGCAATTCTAACCGCAGGAACGTCTGAAACACAACACAGATGTAAACACACTACCAATGGGTATTTCAACATAGTGGTCAATGCGGCCTTATCAAACTATGCACTCTGAGTGTGATTCCAGCTTCTCTCACACACAAGACTCTCAGAAGTAACTAAAATACGTCTTGCAACAGCATCTACTAAGAAACACTCTCCTAATACGCCTAACACATTGAAACACAGTTCCTATGCGTTTCACCACTAAAACATGAATACATGTCTTTTCTAACTAAGGAAACAAGGAAACTGCAAAGGCGACTACAGAAAAGAAGTGTTTCAAGAACTGAGTAACATGTGTGTTCCAAATGCAATTCTAACCGCAGGAACGTCTGAAACACAACACAGATGTAAACACACTACCAATGGGTATTTCAACATAGTGGTCAATGCGGCCTTATCAAACTATGCACTCTGAGTGTGATTCCAGCTTCTCTCACACACAAGACTCTCAGAAGTAACTAAAATACGTCTTGCAACAGCATCTACTAAGAAACACTCTCCTAATACGCCTAACACATTGAAACACAGTTCCTATGCGTTTCACCACTAAAACATGAATACATGTCTTTTCTAACTAAGGAAACAAGGAAACTGCAAAGGCGACTACAGAAAAGAAGTGTTTCAAGAACTGAGTAACATGTGTGTTCCAAATGCAATTCTAACCGCAGGAACGTCTGAAACACAACACAGATGTAAACACACTACCAATGGGTATTTCAACATAGTGGTCAATGCGGCCTTATCAAACTATGCACTCTGAGTGTGATTCCAGCTTCTCTCACACACAAGACTCTCAGAAGTAACTAAAATACGTCTTGCAACAGCATCTACTAAGAAACACTCTCCTAATACGCCTAACACATTGAAACACAGTTCCTATGCGTTTCACCACTAAAACATGAATACATGTCTTTTCTAACTAAGGAAACAAGGAAACTGCAAAGGCGACTACAGAAAAGAAGTGTTTCAAGAACTGAGTAACATGTGTGTTCCAAATGCAATTCTAACCGCAGGAACGTCTGAAACACAACACAGATGTAAACACACTACCAATGGGTATTTCAACATAGTGGTCAATGCGGCCTTATCAAACTATGCACTCTGAGTGTGATTCCAGCTTCTCTCACACACAAGACTCTCAGAAGTAACTAAAATACGTCTTGCAACAGCATCTACTAAGAAACACTCTCCTAATACGCCTAACACATTGAAACACAGTTCCTATGCGTTTCACCACTAAAACATGAATACATGTCTTTTCTAACTAAGGAAACAAGGAAACTGCAAAGGCGACTACAGAAAAGAAGTGTTTCAAGAACTGAGTAACATGTGTGTTCCAAATGCAATTCTAACCGCAGGAACGTCTGAAACACAACACAGATGTAAACACACTACCAATGGGTATTTCAACATAGTGGTCAATGCGGCCTTATCAAACTATGCACTCTGAGTGTGATTCCAGCTTCTCTCACACACAAGACTCTCAGAAGTAACTAAAATACGTCTTGCAACAGCATCTACTAAGAAACACTCTCCTAATACGCCTAACACATTGAAACACAGTTCCTATGCGTTTCACCACTAAAACATGAATACATGTCTTTTCTAACTAAGGAAACAAGGAAACTGCAAAGGCGACTACAGAAAAGAAGTGTTTCAAGAACTGAGTAACATGTGTGTTCCAAATGCAATTCTAACCGCAGGAACGTCTGAAACACAACACAGATGTAAACACACTACCAATGGGTATTTCAACATAGTGGTCAATGCGGCCTTATCAAACTATGCACTCTGAGTGTGATTCCAGCTTCTCTCACACACAAGACTCTCAGAAGTAACTAAAATACGTCTTGCAACAGCATCTACTAAGAAACACTCTCCTAATACGCCTAACACATTGAAACACAGTTCCTATGCGTTTCACCACTAAAACATGAATACATGTCTTTTCTAACTAAGGAAACAAGGAAACTGCAAAGGCGACTACAGAAAAGAAGTGTTTCAAGAACTGAGTAACATGTGTGTTCCAAATGCAATTCTAACCGCAGGAACGTCTGAAACACAACACAGATGTAAACACACTACCAATGGGTATTTCAACATAGTGGTCAATGCGGCCTTATCAAACTATGCACTCTGAGTGTGATTCCAGCTTCTCTCACACACAAGACTCTCAGAAGTAACTAAAATACGTCTTGCAACAGCATCTACTAAGAAACACTCTCCTAATACGCCTAACACATTGAAACACAGTTCCTATGCGTTTCACCACTAAAACATGAATACATGTCTTTTCTAACTAAGGAAACAAGGAAACTGCAAAGGCGACTACAGAAAAGAAGTGTTTCAAGAACTGAGTAACATGTGTGTTCCAAATGCAATTCTAACCGCAGGAACGTCTGAAACACAACACAGATGTAAACACACTACCAATGGGTATTTCAACATAGTGGTCAATGCGGCCTTATCAAACTATGCACTCTGAGTGTGATTCCAGCTTCTCTCACACACAAGACTCTCAGAAGTAACTAAAATACGTCTTGCAACAGCATCTACTAAGAAACACTCTCCTAATACGCCTAACACATTGAAACACAGTTCCTATGCGTTTCACCACTAAAACATGAATACATGTCTTTTCTAACTAAGGAAACAAGGAAACTGCAAAGGCGACTACAGAAAAGAAGTGTTTCAAGAACTGAGTAACATGTGTGTTCCAAATGCAATTCTAACCGCAGGAACGTCTGAAACACAACACAGATGTAAACACACTACCAATGGGTATTTCAACATAGTGGTCAATGCGGCCTTATCAAACTATGCACTCTGAGTGTGATTCCAGCTTCTCTCACACACAAGACTCTCAGAAGTAACTAAAATACGTCTTGCAACAGCATCTACTAAGAAACACTCTCCTAATACGCCTAACACATTGAAACACAGTTCCTATGCGTTTCACCACTAAAACATGAATACATGTCTTTTCTAACTAAGGAAACAAGGAAACTGCAAAGGCGACTACAGAAAAGAAGTGTTTCAAGAACTGAGTAACATGTGTGTTCCAAATGCAATTCTAACCGCAGGAACGTCTGAAACACAACACAGATGTAAACACACTACCAATGGTATTTCAACATAGTGGTCAATGCGGCCTTATCAAACTATGCACTCTGAGTGTGATTCCAGCTTCTCTCACACACAAGACTCTCAGAAGTAACTAAAATACGTCTTGCAACAGCATCTACTAAGAAACACTCTCCTAATACGCCTAACACATTGAAACACAGTTCCTATGCGTTTCACCACTAAAACATGAATACATGTCTTTTCTAACTAAGGAAACAAGGAAACTGCAAAGGCGACTACAGAAAAGAAGTGTTTCAAGAACTGAGTAACATGTGTGTTCCAAATGCAATTCTAACCGCAGGAACGTCTGAAACACAACACAGATGTAAACACACTACCAATGGGTATTTCAACATAGTGGTCAATGCGGCCTTATCAAACTATGCACTCTGAGTGTGATTCCAGCTTCTCTCACACACAAGACTCTCAGAAGTAACTAAAATACGTCTTGCAACAGCATCTACTAAGAAACACTCTCCTAATACGCCTAACACATTGAAACACAGTTCCTATGCGTTTCACCACTAAAACATGAATACATGTCTTTTCTAACTAAGGAAACAAGGAAACTGCAAAGGCGACTACAGAAAAGAAGTGTTTCAAGAACTGAGTAACATGTGTGTTCCAAATGCAATTCTAACCGCAGGAACGTCTGAAACACAACACAGATGTAAACACACTACCAATGGGTATTTCAACATAGTGGTCAATGCGGCCTTATCAAACTATGCACTCTGAGTGTGATTCCAGCTTCTCTCACACACAAGACTCTCAGAAGTAACTAAAATACGTCTTGCAACAGCATCTACTAAGAAACACTCTCCTAATACGCCTAACACATTGAAACACAGTTCCTATGCGTTTCACCACTAAAACATGAATACATGTCTTTTCTAACTAAGGAAACAAGGAAACTGCAAAGGCGACTACAGAAAAGAAGTGTTTCAAGAACTGAGTAACATGTGTGTTCCAAATGCAATTCTAACCGCAGGAACGTCTGAAACACAACACAGATGTAAACACACTACCAATGGGTATTTCAACATAGTGGTCAATGCGGCCTTATCAAACTATGCACTCTGAGTGTGATTCCAGCTTCTCTCACACACAAGACTCTCAGAAGTAACTAAAATACGTCTTGCAACAGCATCTACTAAGAAACACTCTCCTAATACGCCTAACACATTGAAACACAGTTCCTATGCGTTTCACCACTAAAACATGAATACATGTCTTTTCTAACTAAGGAAACAAGGAAACTGCAAAGGCGACTACAGAAAAGAAGTGTTTCAAGAACTGAGTAACATGTGTGTTCCAAATGCAATTCTAACCGCAGGAACGTCTGAAACACAACACAGATGTAAACACACTACCAATGGGTATTTCAACATAGTGGTCAATGCGGCCTTATCAAACTATGCACTCTGAGTGTGATTCCAGCTTCTCTCACACACAAGACTCTCAGAAGTAACTAAAATACGTCTTGCAACAGCATCTACTAAGAAACACTCTCCTAATACGCCTAACACATTGAAACACAGTTCCTATGCGTTTCACCACTGAAAACATGAATACATGTCTTTTCTAACTAAGGAAACAAGGAAACTGCAAAGGCGACTACAGAAAAGAAGTGTTTCAAGAACTGAGTAACATGTGTGTTCCAAATGCAATTCTAACCGCAGGAACGTCTGAAACACAACACAGATGTAAACACACTACCAATGGGTATTTCAACATAGTGGTCAATGCGGCCTTATCAAACTATGCACTCTGAGTGTGATTCCAGCTTCTCTCACACACAAGACTCTCAGAAGTAACTAAAATACGTCTTGCAACAGCATCTACTAAGAAACACTCTCCTAATACGCCTAACACATTGAAACACAGTTCCTATGCGTTTCACCACTAAAACATGAATACATGTCTTTTCTAACTAAGGAAACAAGGAAACTGCAAAGGCGACTACAGAAAAGAAGTGTTTCAAGAACTGAGTAACATGTGTGTTCCAAATGCAATTCTAACCGCAGGAACGTCTGAAACACAACACAGATGTAAACACACTACCAATGGGTATTTCAACATAGTGGTCAATGCGGCCTTATCAAACTATGCACTCTGAGTGTGATTCCAGCTTCTCTCACACACAAGACTCTCAGAAGTAACTAAAATACGTCTTGCAACAGCATCTACTAAGAAACACTCTCCTAATACGCCTAACACATTGAAACACAGTTCCTATGCGTTTCACCACTAAAACATGAATACATGTCTTTTCTAACTAAGGAAACAAGGAAACTGCAAAGGCGACTACAGAAAAGAAGTGTTTCAAGAACTGAGTAACATGTGTGTTCCAAATGCAATTCTAACCGCAGGAACGTCTGAAACACAACACAGATGTAAACACACTACCAATGGGTATTTCAACATAGTGGTCAATGCGGCCTTATCAAACTATGCACTCTGAGTGTGATTCCAGCTTCTCTCACACACAAGACTCTCAGAAGTAACTAAAATACGTCTTGCAACAGCATCTACTAAGAAACACTCTCCTAATACGCCTAACACATTGAAACACAGTTCCTATGCGTTTCACCACTAAAACATGAATACATGTCTTTTCTAACTAAGGAAACAAGGAAACTGCAAAGGCGACTACAGAAAAGAAGTGTTTCAAGAACTGAGTAACATGTGTGTTCCAAATGCAATTCTAACCGCAGGAACGTCTGAAACACAACACAGATGTAAACACACTACCAATGGTATTTCAACATAGTGGTCAATGCGGCCTTATCAAACTATGCACTCTGAGTGTGATTCCAGCTTCTCTCACACACAAGACTCTCAGAAGTAACTAAAATACGTCTTGCAACAGCATCTACTAAGAAACACTCTCCTAATACGCCTAACACATTGAAACACAGTTCCTATGCGTTTCACCACTAAAACATGAATACATGTCTTTTCTAACTAAGGAAACAAGGAAACTGCAAAGGCGACTACAGAAAAGAAGTGTTTCAAGAACTGAGTAACATGTGTGTTCCAAATGCAATTCTAACCGCAGGAACGTCTGAAACACAACACAGATGTAAACACACTACCAATGGGTATTTCAACATAGTGGTCAATGCGGCCTTATCAAACTATGCACTCTGAGTGTGATTCCAGCTTCTCTCACACACAAGACTCTCAGAAGTAACTAAAATACGTCTTGCAACAGCATCTACTAAGAAACACTCTCCTAATACGCCTAACACATTGAAACACAGTTCCTATGCGTTTCACCACTAAAACATGAATACATGTCTTTTCTAACTAAGGAAACAAGGAAACTGCAAAGGCGACTACAGAAAAGAAGTGTTTCAAGAACTGAGTAACATGTGTGTTCCAAATGCAATTCTAACCGCAGGAACGTCTGAAACACAACACAGGATGTAAACACACTACCAATGGGTATTTCAACATAGTGGTCAATGCGGCCTTATCAAACTATGCACTCTGAGTGTGATTCCAGCTTCTCTCACACACAAGACTCTCAGAAGTAACTAAAATACGTCTTGCAACAGCATCTACTAAGAAACACTCTCCTAATACGCCTAACACATTGAAACACAGTTCCTATGCGTTTCACCACTAAAACATGAATACATGTCTTTTCTAACTAAGGAAACAAGGAAACTGCAAAGGCGACTACAGAAAAGAAGTGTTTCAAGAACTGAGTAACATGTGTGTTCCAAATGCAATTCTAACCGCAGGAACGTCTGAAACACAACACAGATGTAAACACACTACCAATGGGTATTTCAACATAGTGGTCAATGCGGCCTTATCAAACTATGCACTCTGAGTGTGATTCCAGCTTCTCTCACACACAAGACTCTCAGAAGTAACTAAAATACGTCTTGCAACAGCATCTACTAAGAAACACTCTCCTAATACGCCTAACACATTGAAACACAGTTCCTATGCGTTTCACCACTAAAACATGAATACATGTCTTTTCTAACTAAGGAAACAAGGAAACTGCAAAGGCGACTACAGAAAAGAAGTGTTTCAAGAACTGAGTAACATGTGTGTTCCAAATGCAATTCTAACCGCAGGAACGTCTGAAACACAACACAGATGTAAACACACTACCAATGGGTATTTCAACATAGTGGTCAATGCGGCCTTATCAAACTATGCACTCTGAGTGTGATTCCAGCTTCTCTCACACACAAGACTCTCAGAAGTAACTAAAATACGTCTTGCAACAGCATCTACTAAGAAACACTCTCCTAATACGCCTAACACATTGAAACACAGTTCCTATGCGTTTCACCACTAAAACATGAATACATGTCTTTTCTAACTAAGGAAACAAGGAAACTGCAAAGGCGACTACAGAAAAGAAGTGTTTCAAGAACTGAGTAACATGTGTGTTCCAAATGCAATTCTAACCGCAGGAACGTCTGAAACACAACACAGATGTAAACACACTACCAATGGGTATTTCAACATAGTGGTCAATGCGGCCTTATCAAACTATGCACTCTGAGTGTGATTCCAGCTTCTCTCACACACAAGACTCTCAGAAGTAACTAAAATACGTCTTGCAACAGCATCTACTAAGAAACACTCTCCTAATACGCCTAACACATTGAAACACAGTTCCTATGCGTTTCACCACTAAAACATGAATACATGTCTTTTCTAACTAAGGAAACAAGGAAACTGCAAAGGCGACTACAGAAAAGAAGTGTTTCAAGAACTGAGTAACATGTGTGTTCCAAATGCAATTCTAACCGCAGGAACGTCTGAAACACAACACAGATGTAAACACACTACCAATGGGTATTTCAACATAGTGGTCAATGCGGCCTTATCAAACTATGCACTCTGAGTGTGATTCCAGCTTCTCTCACACACAAGACTCTCAGAAGTAACTAAAATACGTCTTGCAACAGCATCTACTAAGAAACACTCTCCTAATACGCCTAACACATTGAAACACAGTTCCTATGCGTTTCACCACTAAAACATGAATACATGTCTTTTCTAACTAAGGAAACAAGGAAACTGCAAAGGCGACTACAGAAAAGAAGTGTTTCAAGAACTGAGTAACATGTGTGTTCCAAATGCAATTCTAACCGCAGGAACGTCTGAAACACAACACAGATGTAAACACACTACCAATGGGTATTTCAACATAGTGGTCAATGCGGCCTTATCAAACTATGCACTCTGAGTGTGATTCCAGCTTCTCTCACACACAAGACTCTCAGAAGTAACTAAAATACGTCTTGCAACAGCATCTACTAAGAAACACTCTCCTAATACGCCTAACACATTGAAACACAGTTCCTATGCGTTTCACCACTAAAACATGAATACATGTCTTTTCTAACTAAGGAAACAAGGAAACTGCAAAGGCGACTACAGAAAAGAAGTGTTTCAAGAACTGAGTAACATGTGTGTTCCAAATGCAATTCTAACCGCAGGAACGTCTGAAACACAACACAGATGTAAACACACTACCAATGGGTATTTCAACATAGTGGTCAATGCGGCCTTATCAAACTATGCACTCTGAGTGTGATTCCAGCTTCTCTCACACACAAGACTCTCAGAAGTAACTAAAATACGTCTTGCAACAGCATCTACTAAGAAACACTCTCCTAATACGCCTAACACATTGAAACACAGTTCCTATGCGTTTCACCACTAAAACATGAATACATGTCTTTTCTAACTAAGGAAACAAGGAAACTGCAAAGGCGACTACAGAAAAGAAGTGTTTCAAGAACTGAGTAACATGTGTGTTCCAAATGCAATTCTAACCGCAGGAACGTCTGAAACACAACACAGATGTAAACACACTACCAATGGGTATTTCAACATAGTGGTCAATGCGGCCTTATCAAACTATGCACTCTGAGTGTGATTCCAGCTTCTCTCACTCTCACACACAAGACTCTCAGAAGTAACTAAAATACGTCTTGCAACAGCATCTACTAAGAAACACTCTCCTAATACGCCTAACACATTGAAACACAGTTCCTATGCGTTTCACCACTAAAACATGAATACATGTCTTTTCTAACTAAGGAAACAAGGAAACTGCAAAGGCGACTACAGAAAAGAAGTGTTTCAAGAACTGAGTAACATGTGTGTTCCAAATGCAATTCTAACCGCAGGAACGTCTGAAACACAACACAGATGTAAACACACTACCAATGGGTATTTCAACATAGTGGTCAATGCGGCCTTATCAAACTATGCACTCTGAGTGTGATTCCAGCTTCTCTCACACACAAGACTCTCAGAAGTAACTAAAATACGTCTTGCAACAGCATCTACTAAGAAACACTCTCCTAATACGCCTAACACATTGAAACACAGTTCCTATGCGTTTCACCACTAAAACATGAATACATGTCTTTTCTAACTAAGGAAACAAGGAAACTGCAAAGGCGACTACAGAAAAGAAGTGTTTCAAGAACTGAGTAACATGTGTGTTCCAAATGCAATTCTAACCGCAGGAACGTCTGAAACACAACACAGATGTAAACACACTACCAATGGGTATTTCAACATAGTGGTCAATGCGGCCTTATCAAACTATGCACTCTGAGTGTGATTCCAGCTTCTCTCACACACAAGACTCTCAGAAGTAACTAAAATACGTCTTGCAACAGCATCTACTAAGAAACACTCTCCTAATACGCCTAACACATTGAAACACAGTTCCTATGCGTTTCACCACTAAAACATGAATACATGTCTTTTCTAACTAAGGAAACAAGGAAACTGCAAAGGCGACTACAGAAAAGAAGTGTTTCAAGAACTGAGTAACATGTGTGTTCCAAATGCAATTCTAACCGCAGGAACGTCTGAAACACAACACAGATGTAAACACACTACCAATGGGTATTTCAACATAGTGGTCAATGCGGCCTTATCAAACTATGCACTCTGAGTGTGATTCCAGCTTCTCTCACACACAAGACTCTCAGAAGTAACTAAAATACGTCTTGCAACAGCATCTACTAAGAAACACTCTCCTAATACGCCTAACACATTGAAACACAGTTCCTATGCGTTTCACCACTAAAACATGAATACATGTCTTTTCTAACTAAGGAAACAAGGAAACTGCAAAGGCGACTACAGAAAAGAAGTGTTTCAAGAACTGAGTAACATGTGTGTTCCAAATGCAATTCTAACCGCAGGAACGTCTGAAACACAACACAGATGTAAACACACTACCAATGGTATTTCAACATAGTGGTCAATGCGGCCTTATCAAACTATGCACTCTGAGTGTGATTCCAGCTTCTCTCACACACAAGACTCTCAGAAGTAACTAAAATACGTCTTGCAACAGCATCTACTAAGAAACACTCTCCTAATACGCCTAACACATTGAAACACAGTTCCTATGCGTTTCACCACTAAAACATGAATACATGTCTTTTCTAACTAAGGAAACAAGGAAACTGCAAAGGCGACTACAGAAAAGAAGTGTTTCAAGAACTGAGTAACATGTGTGTTCCAAATGCAATTCTAACCGCAGGAACGTCTGAAACACAACACAGATGTAAACACACTACCAATGGGTATTTCAACATAGTGGTCAATGCGGCCTTATCAAACTATGCACTCTGAGTGTGATTCCAGCTTCTCTCACACACAAGACTCTCAGAAGTAACTAAAATACGTCTTGCAACAGCATCTACTAAGAAACACTCTCCTAATACGCCTAACACATTGAAACACAGTTCCTATGCGTTTCACCACTAAAACATGAATACATGTCTTTTCTAACTAAGGAAACAAGGAAACTGCAAAGGCGACTACAGAAAAGAAGTGTTTCAAGAACTGAGTAACATGTGTGTTCCAAATGCAATTCTAACCGCAGGAACGTCTGAAACACAACACAGATGTAAACACACTACCAATGGTATTTCAACATAGTGGTCAATGCGGCCTTATCAAACTATGCACTCTGAGTGTGATTCCAGCTTCTCTCACACACAAGACTCTCAGAAGTAACTAAAATACGTCTTGCAACAGCATCTACTAAGAAACACTCTCCTAATACGCCTAACACATTGAAACACAGTTCCTATGCGTTTCACCACTAAAACATGAATACATGTCTTTTCTAACTAAGGAAACAAGGAAACTGCAAAGGCGACTACAGAAAAGAAGTGTTTCAAGAACTGAGTAACATGTGTGTTCCAAATGCAATTCTAACCGCAGGAACGTCTGAAACACAACACAGATGTAAACACACTACCAATGGGTATTTCAACATAGTGGTCAATGCGGCCTTATCAAACTATGCACTCTGAGTGTGATTCCAGCTTCTCTCACACACAAGACTCTCAGAAGTAACTAAAATACGTCTTGCAACAGCATCTACTAAGAAACACTCTCCTAATACGCCTAACACATTGAAACACAGTTCCTATGCGTTTCACCACTAAAACATGAATACATGTCTTTTCTAACTAAGGAAACAAGGAAACTGCAAAGGCGACTACAGAAAAGAAGTGTTTCAAGAACTGAGTAACATGTGTGTTCCAAATGCAATTCTAACCGCAGGAACGTCTGAAACACAACACAGATGTAAACACACTACCAATGGGTATTTCAACATAGTGGTCAATGCGGCCTTATCAAACTATGCACTCTGAGTGTGATTCCAGCTTCTCTCACACACAAGACTCTCAGAAGTAACTAAAATACGTCTTGCAACAGCATCTACTAAGAAACACTCTCCTAATACGCCTAACACATTGAAACACAGTTCCTATGCGTTTCACCACTAAAACATGAATACATGTCTTTTCTAACTAAGGAAACAAGGAAACTGCAAAGGCGACTACAGAAAAGAAGTGTTTCAAGAACTGAGTAACATGTGTGTTCCAAATGCAATTCTAACCGCAGGAACGTCTGAAACACAACACAGATGTAAACACACTACCAATGGGTATTTCAACATAGTGGTCAATGCGGCCTTATCAAACTATGCACTCTGAGTGTGATTCCAGCTTCTCTCACACACAAGACTCTCAGAAGTAACTAAAATACGTCTTGCAACAGCATCTACTAAGAAACACTCTCCTAATACGCCTAACACATTGAAACACAGTTCCTATGCGTTTCACCACTAAAACATGAATACATGTCTTTTCTAACTAAGGAAACAAGGAAACTGCAAAGGCGACTACAGAAAAGAAGTGTTTCAAGAACTGAGTAACATGTGTGTTCCAAATGCAATTCTAACCGCAGGAACGTCTGAAACACAACACAGATGTAAACACACTACCAATGGGTATTTCAACATAGTGGTCAATGCGGCCTTATCAAACTATGCACTCTGAGTGTGATTCCAGCTTCTCTCACACACAAGACTCTCAGAAGTAACTAAAATACGTCTTGCAACAGCATCTACTAAGAAACACTCTCCTAATACGCCTAACACATTGAAACACAGTTCCTATGCGTTTCACCACTAAAACATGAATACATGTCTTTTCTAACTAAGG
>JAMJFZ010001696.1:0-55000 GCA_026225945.1 Cricetomys ansorgei
CAGGCACGAGGACCTGACCCCAGTAACGACCTGCCAGGCATGGCGGCATGCATCTGTAATGCAGCACAGAGACAGGAGGACCCCAGGGATTAGATGTCTAGCCAGTTAGCCTAATTGGTGATCTCCAGGCCAGTGAGAGACCCTTACTGAAAAGAGTGGATGGTGTCCCTAAGGATGACACCTGAGGGTCGGCTCTGGTCTCCACACACATGCGCATATGTGTTCATGCATACTGCACACATGTATTCCCACACCTACATGCAAACACGCATGCAAAATAAATGAATGCATAAATCAGAGGCTGGAGAACGTGATGAGAAGGAGAATTATGGGTTGGAATGGTGGAGCACTCCTGAGGCTGAGGTGGGAGGACTTGCGTGTTGAAGGTCAGCCTGGGTAACAGAAGAAGTAACTGGTCAGCCTGGGCTACGTAATAAAACTTGGTTTCGTTTGCAGGAGCCTGCTAGCCGTGTGGATGGCCCAGCATGTTCAAAAGCCAAACGACGCTTGTTTTCAGGATAAACGCAAGGTGCCCTGTGAGGTAACTGTGAGAAGAAACTGAGCCTGCAAATCCCCACCCGCTCAGACAGTTTAAAAAAACACATTTTTCCAACTAGATGAACCAAACAACAGCATGCATTATTTACATTTCTCTAGCAAATGTTTCTTTTTGTTGCTGATTTTTCTTCTGTTTCTTCTCTCTTTGATAGCTCCATTTCTCCTGAACCAAACAAAAGCCCTGTTGTCAGAGAAATTGCTCCACACACCCCAAAATGTCTGCCTGCTACACTGAGGGTGCTTGCATTGCCCAGCCTCTTCCCTCCCCAGTCACTAGGAGGTCAAGGCTGTTGCCGCCTGCCTGTGACTGTGAGCTCAGATTGGCCTTTTCATTTAAAAAAAAAAAAATATGTGTAGGGAAGAGAGAGGAGAGAGAGAGAGGCAGAGACACACACTGAGGGAGAGAGAGAGACACAGAGATAAGGAGAGAAACACAGAGAGAGACACACAGAGAGAAATAGGGAGATACAGAGAGAGAGAGGCAGAGATGCACACAGAAGGGGAGGGGGAGAGAGATGCACAGAGATAGGGAGAGACATAGAGAGATAGGGAGATACAGAGAGAGAGAGAGGCAGAGACACACACAGAGGGAGAGAGACACAGAGATAGGGAGAGACACACAGAGAGAGACACACAGAGAGAAATAGGGAGATACAGAGAGAGAGAGAGAGGCAGAGACACACACAGAGGGAGAGAGAGACACAGAAAGAGAGAGAGAGACCGAGAATAAAATATGCACATCTACAGGTGCCTGGGTAGGCCAAAAAGGTCACAGGACCACCACCCCCCCAACCCCCCTGGAGCCAGAGTCAGTTGTGAGATGAGTTCTGGGAACAGAATTCAGATCTTTGCAACAGCAGTAAACACTATTAACCACTGAGCTGTTTCTCCAGGTCCTAAGGCTGGTCTTTTCGACCTTCCTGAGACCCCACAGATTCATCTCTAAATGGAGGCAGTGCTCATACCCACCCACACTGCACAGTGTGTCCCAAGGGTCAGCAAGGGTGGATGGCAGTGTGGCCACAGGCATGAAAGACATGCTCCAGGCCTGCCAAGATGAGCCCTGAAGTACAGTGAGCAAGCTGATGAGATGGTCTCAGTCTGTGAGTGTGTGTGTGTGTGCCCGCACATACACATGCTCCCCTGTATGAAAGCACATCTGTGTATGTATATTTAGAGCCAGAGGTCAAACTTGGCTGTCATCCCTCAGGCCGTAGCCACCTTGTTTTCTGAGGCAGGGTCTCTCGTTGGCTTATAACGTACTGATTCAGTCAGGCTGGCTGTGAGACCAGCCAGTGAGACCCAGGGATCTACTTGATTCTGCCTCCTCCGCCCTGTGATTACAGACACGTGCCACCGCACCCGGGCTTCTTCACGTAGGCTCTGAGGGTCAGCTCAAACCCATGCCCCCCCACACTTGTAAGGCGAGCGTGTGACTGACTGTGTGTGTGATACTTTGTATAAAAAAATCAAAATAGGGCTGGAGACTTGCCGGGCAAGCTTAAGAACCTGAAGGCAGTCCCCCAAACCCACACTGGGGTTGGATTGAGAGACCCTGCCTTGAGGAGTAAGATAGAAGAGCTATCGGTGTGGTTCCTGACATCTACCCCAGCTCACCACATGCACTTACACATGCGTGTGCACACGCACACATGCACACATGCTCACACACACACGTGCACACATATGCCCACTCCTCACAAGAGCAAAACAGATAGGTCTCACATCGACCTAAAATGAGCGAACATCAAATCTTCGACCTTTGGTTAAAAGAGGGCCAGCGCTCAAGAGATGCTGGTCACAACCAGTCAAAAGGCAAAAGCATAGACCCATGGGAATGTGGATGCCAAAATTAGCAGATGAAGAAATGCAAACCAGGCGCTTCCCCGGGCGCAACCAAGAGCATTCCACAGGATTCGGTCAACGGACAGGGGTCGTGCACAGCGATTCTGACATTTGTACAACTTCACAGGGTTATAAAATCGCTAAAAGACCATAAAAGGAGGAGATAACCCGGGAGGGTGTGCCGGAGAGAGAAACATCTGGTGATCTCCCCCCCCCCTTTTAAAAGTGTAATCAGGGTGGTGGGAACATTCTGGAGACAGCCCTCGGTGACAGTTGGATCCACAATGCAAATGGGCTTGATAGCACTGAACCACACACTTGAAACTAGCTAGTTAACCCTCAAAGTGGGGGAGAAGGCTGCTGAGTGGTTGAGACTGCTGGTCTTGCAGAGGACTGGCGTTCAGTTCCCAGACCTGTGATGGGCAGCTCAAAAACCACCATATATGAAGCTGCAGGAGAATCCGACATCTTCGTGTGGCCTCTGAGCGCACCTCCGTGCGCGGATACACACCCACGTACGGAGACACACACATAGTCACAATCGAGAATAATTAAAATGAATCTGAAAAGCTGGCTAAAACGACCAATCCCGTCTCATCTCTTGTGTGTGCCCGTGCGCACGCGTGCGAGCGCGTGTGCTTATGGGGACCGGAAGTCAGCCTCAGTGTTATTCTCCAGTTGTAACCCTCACCTTGCTCTTTGTTTTTTATTTTTAGTATTTTATCTTATTTTCTGTGACAGGGTCTTTAATTGACCCGAAACTCACCAAGTAGGTGAGGCTGGCTGGCCGGAAAACCTCGAGGGTCATCCTGTCTCTGAGACGACCCCCCCTCCCACAGAAGACCGCAGGCCACCTACCCTGGGGTATTTACCAGCAAACCTGGCCAAACAAGGTGGATCTTCACTATCTATACGTATGCCATGCCATATGGACCCACGGATAAATCTCTTAAAAAAGAACTAGCCTGAGTTCAGTTCCCAGTGCCCACGCTGAGTGGTTCACCCATGTAACTCCAGTTCCAGGGGATCCAAAGCTTCTGGCCTCATGTGTACACACCCCCACACAGACACAAACACATGATGAGGGGAGTCACCTCGCTCCTGTGCTGCCTGGTGGCATCACGCCGTTATGGGCCCGATAAAAGGCTTCTTTTGGTCTTTTCTTGTAGTTATAATTATTGTCACATTTCTGGGCTCTGACCGAGGCTTCAAGCATGCTAGGCAAACACTCGACCGATAGGTTCCATCTTTGCCCTAATACCTCTAATTTTCTTTATGACTAGAATAGGCTGAGGTGGTGACGCAGAGAAGAAACTGTTATTATTTCGGTCTTCCCGGCACTTTCCGCCACAGCCCTATCCCAGCCCGGAAAGGCTGGGAAGCCGCTTGGTTCCCCGCCCTGGCCAGGGGAGAGAGGCTTAAGCCGGAAAGCCATGGGAGAGCACCGGGGGAGTCGCGCGAGGGACGTGGGCTGTTTTGACCACGTGGGCCGCCTGATCCCGCTTGCTGAGAACAGATGGGGCACGAAAGAAATCCCGGGACCCGGAATCTGATGGAAGCAAGACTCGTTTATTCCACGCGCCCTCCCCAATAAATAATTTCTCTCCCCATGAGGGCGTGGCTTATCCCTTGAGCGGGAAGCCTTAATTAGCATGGCAGGGGAGGGGCGTACCTGGCCAACCTCCACAATATTCATGACCTTTGCAGAGACAAAGGTGTATAATTCACCACAGGGCAGGCAGACATTTTGCCAAACTTGGTTACTAAATAGCAGCTTCCAGGGCTTCAAAGAAAAGGAGTCTGCGTGCATCCTGCTAGCCCCCCCCTGGGGGGCGAGGAATGCTCCTGCTTCAACTTAACTCTGTGGGCCTGGAGCCCTACAAAGAACAATGAGGACAATGTAAGAGACACCCTAGAGCTCAACAGTGACAAGTGGGTTTGCTTTGTGACCCATCCCAGAAGCTGCTCTTCTATCCAGAATCTCTCTGACCCTGTGACAAAGATGATCTTCCCTTCGATGCAGAGTGGCCAACCAGAAGGCTGGCATGCAGATTCTAGGGATTCTGGGGACACAAAGTAATGAGCCCAGGGTCTCAGGTCTTCATGTGATCACGATACAGCTTATTGGACTCCGTCTTCCTCACGGCCCCAAAGCGCACCCCCAAGCAGGAAGTCTCGTTCAGAGTCCCACCTTCCACGATGGTGTGCCCCCTCGGGTGTGTCTGAGGAGTCCAGGCTAGAGAGAGAGCACTGGATGCCACAGGGGACGAGGAAAGGTTGAAGGATGGAGAGGGGTATCTCTCTCCCACCCAGGGCCACATTAGTCAGTGGTCCCCGAGGTCTGCTCAGCCTCTGGTCCCAGAGCCCAAGGTGTGGTCTATGAATTAGTTCAGGGCAAACTGTGGGAAATGAGTCCCCCACGTCTTCAGGCCTGATCAGAGAGAATACCCACAGACACGTGCTCCCCAGGGATGTGGCTGCCTACTAACTAGGCTTCTCTCCCTCCCCTCTCCTCTCCTCTTCTCTCCTCCTCTTCTCCTTCTTCTTCTTCTTCTTCTTCTTCTTCTTCTTCTTCTTCTTCTTTCTTCTTCTTCTTCTTCTTCTTCTTCTCTCTCTCTCTCTCTCTCTCTCCTTCACTAGATATTCTCCACACTCAAGAGTGTATTTCAACAGAGAATCCCAGCTTCAGAGAGGTGTATATGTACAACCCTGGGGTCACACAATGAGGAGGCCTTGAAGCTGGGCCTTAGTCTGGAGACGGTTGGCTCCTGGGGGGAGGGGGGTGCTTTTATTCCTTACTACTAGTCTTCCCTTCCAAAGGGGCTCTGTGCTTTCTTGGCACAAATTCTAAGTGCTCCTCCCCAGGCTCTCTCTCCTCTCTTCTATCTCTCTCCCTCTCTCTCTCTCTTTGTGTGTGTCTTTGTCTCTGTGTCTCTGTGACTCTGTCTCTCTCTCTCTCTCTTTCTGGTGTATGCATGTATGCATGTATGCATGTGTACTTGTTCACGAGAGTCCATTTGGAGGCCAGAGGTTGACGTTGGTTCCCTTCAATCACTCTTCACTTATTTATTTTTATTTTTGACACAGCGTCTCTCAGCTGGGCCTAGAGATGGCTGTTTCGGCTAGATGGGCTGGCCAGCGAGCCTCTGGAATCAGCCCGTCTCTGCCTTCCCGTGTTGGAGTTACAGATGTGTGCCGCAAAGTCATATTCTACATGGGTGCCAGAGATCCAAACCCACGTCCACATGCTTGTTCAGCCAGCTCTTTACCCACCGAGCCTTCTCTCCCTCCCCCTCCACTTCCCCTGCCCGTTCTCAGGTTTGAGACTGTCTGTGTCATGTCACCTCCTCCGTGCCCCGCACCCATGCTCCGAGGGTTCCATTTACACCATCTAGCACCCCTGACCTCTCTACCCACGTCTGCCTAGTGGGTTTCCTTCCTCTCATTCCTCCAGTCCCTCCAGGGACTGTGCCCAGGTTTCTGATGCCGTTGTGATGACCAGGGGGTGAACACGAGCTGGATATTTGCCCAGAGACTTCAGAATGAATAGCTGCAGGGTCTGATTCCAAAATAGCATACATTAACAACCTGGAATCCATTCCGTCCTGATCCCGTTAGGCAGGAGGAAACATGGTCTGCAGCCAAATAAAAGACATCCTGGGACCCTTACGGCCTCCTCCGTGGAACACAAAGGCAGAGCGAGGACATTATGGGATGGACGTGCCTAATAAACGACGTGTTGGCATCTCCCTTCCACCGGGACGTGGATTAACAACAGATGTTCTACACGCATGCCGACTTGAAGGCTAATCGAAAACAACTGCGAGGCTTTTGCAGACAGGAATTCCACAAATGCAGACCGGGCTGTGCTGCAGCTGCCGGTGGGACAGAGGTAGGGGCAGAGCAGGCTGACGGGGCTGGTCTCCAGCCCGCTCCCCTGCAGAGCTGCCTGTTGGGGTTGGGGGACCCCTAGCTCAGGGTCACAGCTCCAGTTCCTGCTCTTCTCCAGGGCCAGGCTATCTTGCAGACCTCTAGGGGACGGAGCAGGACACTGAAAGCACAGGCAGGTAAGCACACACACATACACACACACATACACTGCACACACTGTGTACACACTGTACACACACACAATGTGCACATATACACACAATGCGCACGCACACACTGCACATACACACACATTGCACACACACAGTGTGCACACATACATACACATATTGCACACACACAGTGTACACACACACTGTGCATAGACACACACTGCACACACACTGTGCACATACATTGTGCACACACACTGCACATACATACACTCTGCACACACACACACACTATGCATATACACACTGCATACACACATTGTGCACATACTACACAAACACTACACACATACTGTGCACACAAACTGCACGCACACACTGGGAAGGAACACCTATACACTGTGCACATATACACACACTGTGCACACACAACACTGCACACACTGTACACACACACTGCACACACACACTGCAGGTGCTCTCTCTCTCTCTCTCTCTCTCACACACACACACACACACACACACAAGAAAACGGTCACTACTTATAAAGATACAGAGGAATCTACTGACAGTACATTGGATGTCATTCATGCCCTCTTCAGAAGAAGAATCTCCAGACCTTTCTAGAACTTTCACAAGCATATGACCCTCTATAGGTTCTTCCCAGGCTGAGCTCAGGAATGGATTTCATCAGAGGATCCCAACTTCGGAGGATAAAGATGGGGCTTTGGAACCCGGGTAAACTTAGACCCACTGAGACCCCCCTCACCTCCTACACACTGCCATCTGAGACGGGTGTTGGGAGCTCAGGGAGGCGATGCAGCCATCCTAGGCTGCATGGATGCAGCCCTGTGATGAAGACCCACCCCAGGTGCCCTTACCTGCTGCCTCATGCTGCTTCCTCCAAGGGCAGACCCCCCCAGTGCAGGCAGGGCTGTTAGGATGGCACAGACCCCCTCAAGTTCCCCCTGCTCCAGTACAGGCAGAGTTGAATGGTGCAATCTGTCTCAACAGGCAGATTTTGCCAAGGCCGAGGCTGTGTGATGGCTAATCTTAATTGCCGTCATGATGGGAGGTAGCATCACCATGGAAACAGACCTCTACACATGTCTATGAAGAATTATCGAGCTTAGGTTAGCAGAGGGCCAGTGAGATGGTTCACTGGGTAAAGGCACTTGCCACCAAGCCTGACAGTGCAAGTTCAGTCCCTGGGATCCACATGGTGGAAGGAGAGACCCAATTCCTGCAAGCTGATCTCTGGCCTCCTCAGGTGCATGCACACGTGCGCAGATACACACAAAATAAATGTAATTTTTTTAACAAAATTAAATAGATTAGGTAGTTATAGTGAGAAGATCTATCCTAAATGTGGGCTGGGGTTCTGAGCTTCATAAAAAGAACAAAGAGAGCTAAACAGTAGTGTTCATTTCTCTCTCTGTTTCTTGACTGTAGACACATGACCAGCTGTCTCATACTCCTGCCTCTTGCCTTCCTGACATGATGGACCCTCAAAATGGGGGCTCAAATCAATCCTTAAATTGCCCTTAAATTACTTATCTATCTGTCTGTCTATCTATCATCTATCTATTATTTATTTATTGTGTGTATGATGCAGTGTGTGTGTGTGTGTGTGTGTGTGTGTGTGTGTGTGTGTACACATACCACAACATGTATGTGAAGGCCAGAGGACAGCTTTGGGGGATCAGGGCCCTCCGTGCATTCCTGGGATGAAACTCAGGCCATCAGGCTTGCGTGGTAACCCTTTCTACCCACCGAACCATCTCTCCAGACCCCTTCCTTCCTGAAGATGCTTTTGTCGGGCATTTTGTTACAACGATGAGAAACGTAACTAGGATAGATCTCTTCATGGCACAGATGAATGAAATAAAAAACCCCAAAGCAGTTGTCAGTCATGAGCCGCCCCAGGAAAGGAAGAGGAGAGCAATGGCCATGACCAGTGATGACAACAGGCCAGGACAAGGAGAGACAACAGGAAGGCGGGGGAGGGGGGTGACAGCAGGCCTCTGTTAGCTCTGTCTCGGGGGAAGTTCAGCGGCTCCTGAAGCACCTCTCACATGTGTATGTTTGAGTGCAGGAGCACGCGTGTATGTGGGCGCACGTGTACACACAGAGAACAGAGGACAAGCTTGACCGCCACTCCTCAGAGACCATCTATCTGGCTTTCTGGAGTTTTAGAGTTTGTTTTGTGTTTTGTTTCTTCCATTTCTCAAGACACGGTCTCAATAGGTAGCCCTGGCTAGCCTGGGACCTGATGTGTAGACTAGGCTGGCCTTGAACTCGCTGAGACCTTCCTAGAACGGGGATGGCGATTGTCTGCAACCATGCCCAGGTTTTTTTAAAATGTGGTTTCTGAGAATGATATTTAGGTCACCATGCCTACAAGGTAGGTTCTTTACCTTCTGAGCTATTCCCCGAGCCCCAAATTCACACCTGGCATCCATCCCTGACTTTGGAAAGTGGCTCTCGACTTGTGTCTGGTTTAGGGAGACAACCCTTGTCCGCCATGCTGTGTAATTGATCCCGAGCTGGGAGACGGCTAGGGGCACACAGTTCAAGTGTCAGGACTGGAGGTCAGATTCCAAAAGCCAGGTAGGAGTGGCAGCCAGCTTGTAATTCACCAAAAGTGGGAAGAGGGCGTCCTGAGGCAAGCTGGCTAACCAGACCATCCAAATTGGCAAGCTCTTGGCCAGGTATGAGACTCTGCCTCTATAAATAAAGTGGACTGTGATTGAGAAAGACATCTTACATATGTGTGTACACACACACATGTGCACACCCCTCATACACACACATACCACACACATGCATATACACAAACTCATATACACTGCACAAACACACACACACACACACACACATTAAGAATACAACATAATAATGTTCAGTCTCTGGAAGCCTTTATTGATGAGCACAAAGCCCCAGAGTTGAGCAGGCATGATGGGGTACAACTTTAATCCCAGCCCTCAGGAGAGAGAGGCAGGCAGATCTCTGTGAGTTTGAGGACAGCCTGGTCTACATAATGAGTTCCTGGACAGGCAAGGCTACATAGTGAGACCCCGTCTCAAAAGCAAAAACAAAAAAAGCCCCAAAATTGTTCCCTATTTCCACTCAAATTATAAGGAAATAATTGCCTTTAGTAAGCATCGGATAAACAAACTGTAGTGTAACCCATGCTGCAAAATATTGTAAAGCACCTAAAAACCAACTAAGGAGAAAGAATCCACGTGGCTGCACCTCACAAATACCAGCAGCGCACAGATGACTTCAGCAAAACTTCAATGTCTTTTTTAAAAATCAGGGTCCCATGTATCTCAGGCTGACCTTGAACTCACTAAATAGCCAAGGCTGACCTTAAATTCCTGATTCTTCTGCATCCACGTCCTTGTGCCTACTGGGATTACAACATGCAAAAACTGTGCTTGGCTCAATAATGCAAATATTATACGTGATGCAAAAGCACAAAACTTTGCCTGAGGAAGATACACACTAACCATAAGTTAGTATTATATTTATAATGAAAAAGAGGAAAGGGTCAGCAAGATGGCTCAGCAAGGAAAGGAGCTTGCTGACAAGACTGAAGGCATGGGTTCAATCCTGGGTCTCACATGTTGGAAGGAAAGAACCAATTTCTGAAATTGTCCTCTGACCTCCACAGAAGTGTTGTGGTACACACACACACACACACACACACACACACACACACACACGTGTAGACCTAGGGAATGGAGAGATAGCTCAGTGGTTAAGAGCACTTGTTGCTCTTGCAGAGGATCTGGGTTCAGTTCCCAGTGCCTCCCTGGCAGCTCACAGCTGCAGTCTGTAACTCGGTTCAAAGGATCTGATGCCCTCTTCTGGCCTCTGGGGGGTACTGCATGTATGTGGTGCAAGGACATGTATGCAAGCAAAACACCCATCCACATAAGATAAAAACAAATAAATCTTTTTTAAAAAATAAAATTTAAATTTAAAAGCAAAAGCAAAAACATGCAGAATGCGGTTATAATTATACATCCTGGTCTACATAGCAAGACCCCTTCTCAAAAAGAAAAATACATTGGCCTGGACTCTTTCAAATAAAAGTCAAGGGAAACATTGAAGCAAATATGACATAATGCTAACAGCTATTTAATCTCAGCGGTTGGTATATGAAATTTTATGGGTGTTTTATGTGCTTCTTAGTTCAGAAATATTTCTTGCATAAGGTTTAAAAATTAGGAGTTTAAAGTTACCAGTAGGATGTGAGGAGGCCGGCTAAGCCAGCTGTGCCCGCCTGCCCTGCCTGGTGACCTGCCTTTGCGAGGGGACGTTCTGTGGTTCTCTTCTTGGCTATTTTTGGCACAGACGGGAGATACCACCACAATTTTCCTGAAACCCCACTGAAGCGCCATAGGGATTAAGTTTAAAAATGGAAATTGACAAAAATTAAGAGATCCCAAATGGAAATGACGGAAATAAAATGGTAGAGAGGAAAAACACTGAAAATGCCCGGTCTGGGAAGGTGGACCTGGCCGCAGTGCGCGCGACCAGCACCAAGGCAGCACCGTGTGTTGGAGGGCAGCCTGGTCTACATAGTGAAACAGGGAGAGGGAGAGGGGGGACAGAGGGGAGGAGCTAGGGACTGGAGAACTCAGCAGTGAAGGCCTGAGCTGCAAACTCTGATGGCAAGAGTGCAGTCCACAGGACCCACAGGGTGGGGAGCTGACTCCAGAGCGGTGTCCTCTGACTCACACCCCCCCCACACACACATTATCATAATTATTATATTATAAATTATCAGGATGCAAAAACATTATTAAAACAGTCTGCTACTCTCATTAGGATATGAAAGGACGAGAAAGAATGACAGAGGAGGAAATGAGAGAGAAAGAGAGAGAAGGGATAAAGGGGAACTGCTGAAGGAAGAAGGAAGGAGGGAGGAAGGAGAGAGAGGGAGGGAAGAAGAGGGAGGAGGGAGGGAAAAGGGAGGAGGAAGGGAAGGAAGGGGGGAGGAGAAGTTATTTATTTCGGCCCTGGTTCAGCAGCAGGAGGGCTGATGAATCCTGGACCCTGAAGAGCCCCTCCCCTCCCTGGTGGCATGTGTCCTGGGCTTGGACTTGAAGGGGCGAACACAGAGGGGCTGAGGGCAGACTGCGTTCCCGCGGGAGCACGCCTCTGGGTGCTGCCCCCTCCTCAGGCAGAAAACTGAATTCTCTGCAGAGGGAAAAGCCACAGCTCACTACTGGAAGACACCAGCCCTGGTGAGAGGTTAGAGAGCATGGTGAAACCAGGGAATGAAGTGTGAACCGATACACTGACTTGTCAGACGGTCCCCCGCCCTTTATTCTCCCGGCTCAGCTTCCAGATGGCCAGTGGCCAGACACACCCTGCAGGTACAGTTAGACACATTTTCTATGAGGAATCTGGTCCTGTCAAGAGGAGGTCACTGGCGGCTTGTTATACACACTCTATAAAGAAAGCTTGCGCAGCGCATATCAGCGGTCACACGCAAACACACGCACAGTCACTGCACACACTCACTCGACATGCACAACTCACGTAGCACCACCCAGATACACGTGCCAACACACAGACGATACGCCTCGACTTACAATGAGTTTTACAGCTCAGTCTCTCCATCATAAGGTGAAAATACTGTTAAGTCAAAGGACATTAAATATGGCTGGGGATGTTCTCAGTGGTTGTGCTTGCCTGGAATCTCCAAGTCAGAGTCTGACCATGTGACTCAGTGGTAGGGCGTAAAGAGGTCCTGAGTTCGACCCTCAGCACTGGTGGGTGGGAGGGAGCCAGGGAGGGGAGGGGTGTCCCAATAACAATCTAACAACAGAGCTAAAAGGATCAGAGAAAGAATTAAATCTCAGACAGCTCAGAAACGAACCACCTGGGAAACACAGGCAACCAAGAAGACAGTACGAGGGCTGGAGAGATGGCCCAGAAGGTAAGAACACCAGCCACTCTTCCAAAGGACCCAGGTTCAAATCCCAGCACCCACATAGCAGCTCATAACTGTCTGAAACTCCAGTTCCAGGGGATCTGACGCCCTCTGCTGGGAGCTCTGTGAGCAATGACTGCGCACACTCATACATACAGGCAAACTCCCGTAAGATAAAAATAAATAAAATTTCTAAAAATGTTTAAAAAGACAGTAAGAAAATTGCAAAGTTGTAGAGGAAGTGCTGAACAAGAGACCCAGGCAATAAACGACTGCATTAAAAAAGGCAGAGTGAGGCGTGAGATTCTGGAACATTCCAAACCCACATTGGGGAATACTTGCAATATCTGTCCATAAAGAACATTCAAGGGGTTCTTGTGCGAACGAGGAACCAAGAGTCAAACACACTCGCTAGGACACAGAGCTAGAGACTCCTTAGAAGCCCCTGGAACACTTTAGCTGGACGGTGTGAGGGTTTGAGGCACGGATTACAGGGCTTAGGGGTTCTAAGAGCACGTGGGCATGCTTCATAAATGCATTGAACAGTGGAACAGCTGTCTGAGTGAAGGCCGCTGCATCTCAGCTGTATCATGCCCTCCTGGAGGGAACATGACCTCAGATGCAAGACTCACGTGAACCGGAATCACACAGTCCCGTGATTCACAACCACCGACACGTGACCACTGTGAGCCTCTAGATCTCCTGTCAGCCAGGTGCATCCGGGGAGCAAAGCTCAAAGCTTAACGAGAGGAAGAAGACCCTTATGAGAGACTTCATCGGAGGTCAGAACCACAGGGTGCCCCTGTTAGATAACGGGGCTCCCTTTGCCCTTTGCCTCAGAGCTAAAGCCCACACAGGAATCTTTTAAATCTTGGGTTTTTTTTAATGTGCATATGACAGAGGAGGGCACCAGATCCCTTGGAAATAGAGTTGTGGGCAATTGGGAGCCGCCATTTGGATGCTGGGAACCAAACCAGGTCCTCTGCAAGAGCAATAAAAATGGAGGTGGGGGGGGGGGAAGAACCAGGGTAAATATGTAGGGGCTAGAAGACAACTTCTAAAAATTGTTTCTCTCCTTTTAACATGTGGGTTCCAAGGATGGAACCCGGCCATCGGGTTTGGCAGCAGGCACCTTGACCCACTGAGCCATCTTCATGCATATATTTATTTATTGCATATATTGTGTATGTCTATCCGTATAGACACATATGTGAATGCATGTGGAGGCCAGAAGTCTGCATTGAGTCTACCCCTCCATCACTCTCCACTTTGTTTATTGAGACAGGATCTTGTTATGGAAGTTTATCTTTAGTTGTGTTTAAAATATTGTTTTGCACACTGCTGGGTGAGGGGCTGCCTAAGTCTTAGTGTTTTGTATTGTCTACAGGTGTTGGATTTATGTGGGGGAGGTTTGACTGCTCATGATCTGCACATGCTATCAACAGAACACCTTAGGAGTTCTATATCAATAAAAACACCTGAGCTCAGAGGCTCGGGGTTCCACTGGCCAGTATGGTGCTGGCCAGGATGGTGGTTCCCTATGCTGAGGTCTGGCAGGATTTGCACCTATAAAAGTACCTCCACATCTTCTTGGCCGAGCCCCACCCAGGATCTCTCACTGAACCTGGAGCCCACCATTTCTGCTAAGCTAGCTGGCCAAGGAGCTCAGGGATCCCCTGTCTCTGTCTCCCAGGTATTGAACTTACAAGTGCATGCCACCATGCCTATCTCCCATAGCTTCCAGAGATCCACGCCCAGGTCTTTACTCGTGTAGGGCAAGCATTTTTCCCGCTGAGCCATCTCCCCAGTCTTCCAGGCAGGCATCTTTATGATACATGAGAGCAGCTAGTACCAGCTCAACCGTTGCATATTGTGCTGGCTAATTTTTACACCAATTTGACGCAAGCTAAGGTCACGTGGGAAGAAGGAATCTTAATCAAGAAAATGGCTTCCTAGGATTGGCCTGTGGGCAAGTGTGTGGGGCATTTTCTTGATTGATGACTGATGTGGGAGAGCCCAGCTCTCTGTGGGAACCAACCATGGGCAGGTAGACATGGATAAGAATGCAGGCTGAGAAAACCATGAGGTCCAAACCAAACGCAGCATTTCTCCATGACCTCTGCATCAGTTCCTGCCTCTAGGTTCCTGCCTTGGATTCCTGCCCTCCCTTCCTGTGGTGACGGACTACAGCCTGTAAAGTGAAATAAACCCTTCCTCCTTAAGTTGCTTTTGGTCATAGTGTTGATAGAAACCCTAAGACACATCTGTTGCTTAATAATATAGATGGGAGATAAGCTTGGTGGTGCTTAGCATCTCAGCACTGGGGAGGCCGAGGCAAGAGGATCTTGAGTTGAGTGTCAGCCTGGGCTACACAGTGTTCCAGGATAACCCAGGCTATAGAGCCAGATGCTATCACAAATAACATTCAAAGAATTCTTGTGTGAACCAGGAACCAGGGACCAAATACATTCCCTAGGACACAGAGTTAGAGAGTTCCCCAGAAGCCCCTGGAACGTTTCAGCTGTTGGCCCCCAGATGTGAGTGCTGAGAACAGAACCGCAGTCCTCTGGGAGAGCAACAAGTGCTCTCAACCATCACTCCAGCCCCCTTTCTCCTTTATTCTCCATCCAGGACCCCCAGCCCATATAATGCTTATGTAGAATGCTGCTTACACTTAGGGCTGGTCTTTCTAACTCGGTTAACCTAATCTAGCAAACCCCTTACATATATGCCCAGAAATCTGTCTCCTGGGAGATTCTAGACCTTGTCAAGATGCTAAAAGATATTAACCATCAGTCGAATTCGATGCCAGAAGGAAACATAACATAGTCCATTCCTTCACCTAAAAGATACTCTTTTAACTGTTACGTGTAGCCTTCAGCCCTTTCAAGAGAAATGGGGTCTAGAATGGCCAAGGATGCTCCCCTTGTAGTTGCTTGGTTCCTCACAGCCCGAAAAGCCATTTCTGGGTCTTGTATTTTTTTTTTCCCACCAAAGACCCAGGAGACTGGCTTTAAACTCAAAATGTCATTCTTTGCGAGCAGCGGCCATGTCTACTGAGGTCCTCTGCCAGGTCCGTCAGGAGATGGAAACACTTGGGCTGCAGGATCCTTGCCACAGCCTCAATATTACAGAAAAGGAAACTGAGGTTGGGGTAGACTGTAACAGGTCCAGTTGCGGAGCTTGTAAGAACTATGTGTGGGTACTGCCATCCCAGCCGAAGCTGAGAGCTGAGACCCAAGTCACAGCCAATTGCTGAGGGCTCCATCTCCCTGTGGTTGCAGAGGCCCCCATACAAGAGGAAGTTGAGGCTGAGAACATAGCTCAGCGGTAGAGCACTTGCCTAGCATGTGTGAGGCCCTGAGTTCAATTCCAACCACTGTAATAAGTGAATTAGTTAAACAAACAAATAAGTGGAACCGGGAGGTAGCTCAGTTGGGAAAGTGCTTGCTAGGCAAACACAAAGATCTGGGTTCAAGGCTCACCATCCACGTAAAAGGCCTGAGCATGTCGGTTGGTGCTGGAGAGGCAGAGATAGAAGGGCGGATCCCTAGGGCTTGCTGGTCAACCAGCCTGCCTTCATCAATAAACCCCAGGTCCCAGTGAGAGACCTTTTCTCAAAAATCAAAGTAGATGGCTCCTGAGAAACACCTGAGGTTAACCTCTGCCTCACACACACACATAGGTACACACTCGAGCACACACACCCATGTGTACACACGCACACACGGAAATGGAAAAGAGATATGATTGTCTTCCTTCTCCCTTCCCCCAGTCTTCCCCAGAACATCTTGAAGACACAGAACTCTCTAGTTAAAACGTTTTACAATGCAACCACCAAAAACACTACATCTCCAGGCTTTACAACTTCCTTGTGTCTAGACATGGCACCAGGAGAAGGCCTGGAGAAGGTGATTTGTGATGATCGCCACTTCAGTTCCCTTCCCAGCCTCTCTGTGCTCAAAGGCTGGGAAAGGAAGTGGCTGGACACCCTGTCTCTAAGCCCCAGCTACTGGCTTGTACTCCCCTTAGGAGGTCTGTACCTCTGCAAGGCAGGCCAGTAGCCCCAGTCTTGGCCTAGAAACTCCTGATACCTTCCATCTTCAGGACTGGGAACCCTAGAGGCTTGGAACTCCACTTCTGCCCCGCCCCCTGCTGCTGCCGCCCCGTAGTGCTCACAGAATCTGAACTCAAAGTCTACCTCACAAAAGAAATGCAGACATGAAAGGCTGGGGACCTGGCTCAGTGGTTAAGAGTGCTTGTTATTACTCCAGAGGACCTGAGCTTGGTTCCCAGCACCCAGGGCCTGAGGCTCACAGCTGCCTATAAGTTGAACTTCAGTTGATCTTACGCCCTCTACTGGCCTCCACAGGTAATCACACTCAAATGCTGCAGCACACACACAGGAGAATTGGCTTGAGTTACATACCCAACAGCCACATCAAACAGCTTACAACTGCCTGTAACTCCAGATCCAGGGTTTCTGATACATTTTTCTGGCCTCCATAGGTACCTGTAAGCACGTGGTACACATGAAACACAAACACACACACACACACACACACACACACACATACACACAAATAAGAAAATTTAAAGAGAAACTTTTTTAAAGAAACATTATATGGCTGAGGCTAGAGAGATGGCTCAATACTTAAGAGCACTTGGTGCTCTTCCAGAGGACCCAGGTTCAATTCCCAGCACCCACACAGTGGCTCGGAACCATCTATAGCTCCAGCCCCATAGGTTCTGATGCCCTCTTCTGGCCTCTTCAGGTACTGTATGCGTGCAGTGCACAGACAAACATTCAGGCAAATACTTGTACACGTGAAATAAAAATAAAATCTCAAAAAGAAAAGAAATGCATATATAGAATATTATATATATATGCATACATACACACATGTGCATGCACACTAGGATAAAAACTAGGTATAACCAAGATTTTAGGGTCAATTATGGCCCAAAGCCTCTATATTCCAAAGGGGAAAACAGAAAATTCAGTACATATGAGCAGGCATGGTGGAACACAGATGTAACCCAGCATTTGAGAGGATGGGAAGGAGACTCATGAGAAGGCCATCTTTGGCTACACAGTGAGCTTGAGGTCAGTCCCTAAAACCTTGTCTAAAACAACAACAACAACACAAACACTAGGCTGAGACGTGATTCAGCTGCCCAGCATGCATGAAGTCTTAAGTTCCATCTCCAGCACTGCAAAAAATTAGGCATGTTAGCACATCATCCTACTACCTAGGAGGCTGAGGCAGGAGGATCAGAAATCCAAGGTCATATCAAGTTGGAGGTCAGCGTGGACTGCATGAGACCCTGACTCAGAAAAACAAACAAAAAGGAAATTGGACTTGGGGTGGTCCCATGGGTAAAGCGCTTGCTGTGAAGCGTAAGGACTTGATCCCCGGCACCCACGGGAAGCTTGGCATGGCAGCACAGAAGATCACTGGGGCTTGGCTGTCAGTTAGTTCCAGGTCTCAGGGGAATAAGTCAGAAGTGATGGAATAGGTCAGCAGGTCAGCTTATGTTTCTCTGGTCGCAGTAAGTGGACATATGTTCACATGTACGTGCACAGATACACTGTAGCTGTTCACCCACGGTGTCGCTCAGCATGGGACAAGGAGGCAAACCCTGCCAGACCTCAGCAGAGGGAACCACCATCTTGGCTAGCACCATACTGGACAGTGGAACCCTGAGCATCTGAGCTCAGGTGTTTTTATTGATACAGAACTCCTCAGGTGTTCTACTGATACCATGTGCAGATCATAAGCAATCAAACCTCCCCCACATAAATCCAACACCTGCAGGCAATACAAAACGCCAAGACCTATTATTTTATATATAACTAAAAATAAACTTCTGCAACAATACACAGAGAGAGAGAGAGAGAGGGAGAGAAAGAGAGAGAGAATCCTTTCACACAGGCTTGAGGATCAAATCACACGGGAGGAGGGGTTGCTGGGGCTATAAGTCCTCTGAAGAGGGCTCATGGATGTCCAGCCACAGTATAAGTCCCATACTCTGTTTTGTGGTATCGCTTCCATGGCTGAAGGCTGAAGGCTGGGGGCAGGGACGCCAGCACTCCTCCCAGCAGCTCCCAGGAGACAGGGCACACGGTTCCTTCAGCTGAACCCCATCCCCAGTATTTGCACCTGACTTTTCCAGGCCTCCATGGAGCTCAGTACTAACCCCCACTCCAGCCTTGTGTCCCCCTGAAGCCAGAGTAAGGCGGTCCCTGGGAAACAGAATGGTGGACCACTGGCCACAGTCAAGCTGTCTTCTGACCTGCACATGCAAGTGCACACATGCAACATGCATGTGCATGTACACACACACACAGACACATACCGCAGCAGTCAAGACCTATGAAACATACCTTTCACCTGAGCCAACCCAGTGGTGGCAACAGCAGCACCTTCATCCCCGAACCTCAGCTTTCCCAGTGACTTTGGCACAACCTCACATAAATAATACCAACCAACATTTCTTATTGTTGTTATTCTTTTTTGCTTTGGTTTGAGGTTTTGTGTTTTTATTCTTCTTTTTGTTTTGCAAACAGCGTCTCATGCAGCTCAGACTAGCCTCGAACTTGCCATGTAACCGAGGATGACCCTGAATTCCTGATCTCCTGCCACCTGGGATTAGAGGCATACACCACTGTGTCTGGCTTCTGTGGTGCTGGGGATGGGAGCCAGGGCTTTGTGCGTGCTGGGAGAGCGTTACTCACTGAGAGCATTAGCCCCAGCCTCAACATTTTCTGAAGCTGCAGCTACTCATCTATAAATGGAGATCAGAGGTCACCTGTTCTCCAGACTGCTCATCCTCACTGAAATGCGAGACATCCCTACAGGGTCAGTGTTTGAAGACTTGTTTCCCAGCAGGTGGTGCTGTTGGGAGAGGCCATGGAACCCTTAGAAAGCAGAGTCTTATTTTTCAGGGTAGATCATCCGTCTGGAAAGGGGTCTTCTGATTATACCCAGGCCCTGCTTCTGGCTGGAGCCATCTCTGCTCCCTGGTCCTCTGAGATACATGACAAGCTCCAATATCACAGACAGAATTGACACACCTTCCCAATCAGGATGGACTACATCCCCTGAACCGAAAACCTGAGAAAAATCACTCCCCTCTTAAACTGTTTGTATCGGCACCAAGGAAAGTAACTAATACATCACTTTGTACACGTGTAACTTGGCTTGTGGCATCATTCATTCATTCATTCATTTATTCATTCATTCAAGAAATGAATTGGGCTCCAGCTCTTACAAGTTAGCAGCATGATTCATCCTACACACAGACTCATTTCATGGAAGACTCTGGTTAGCTGTGGTATTGGCCAGGTGTGTGTGTGCAGGGGCACATATTCATACATAAGCATGCATGTGGAGACCAGAGGAGAAGCTTGGGTGCAATTCCTTAGGTACAGCCTACTTTGAGTTTTTTGTTGTTCTTGTTCTTCTTTGTATTGAGAAATGCTCTCCCACTGGTCTAGAGCTCACCAAGAAGGCTAGGCTAGCTGGCCAGTGGACCCAGCAAGCCCCTCGTCTCTGATCCCCCTCCCCCACCTCTGCTCAATCATACCTTTCTGTTGTTGTTTGCTTTGCTTTGCTTTTTGCATGGGTTCTGAAGACGAAAGCTCAGGTCCTTGTTTTTGCATGGCAAACACTTTACCCACTGACCCATCTCTTCAGTCCAACATTGTTTTTTGCTTGCTTCTTTTTAAATTAAGCTCTCTCTCTCTCTTCTTTTAAAGATTTATTTATTTTTATATTATGTGCATGAGTCCTTTGCCTGCATGTAAGTTCACAACACACGCATGCAGTGTCGGGGGTGGGGGGCAGAAGAGGGCATTGAATCCCCTGGAACTTGAGTCACAGATGGTTATGAGCCACCATGTGGGTGCTGGGAACTGAACCTGGGCCCTCTGCAAGGGAAGCAGATGAAAGATTGCTGAGCCATCTCACCGTCTCCCAGCCTAACATTTTCTATTTTCTGTAGCGTACACAGCTCTGTTGTTCTGGGGGAGGGTAGAGATCATACAGACATGGAATAAACTAGGTTTATTCCTCTCGGGGCTAGCTAATTCCTAAAGATAGAAAACAACTCTCTGAGAAGGACACGGCTACCAGGCAACCACCCTCTTCACCCTCATACAACAAGTCAATATTTCCCACACCCCACGTCATCCCAGAACCAGGTACCAGGCTTCTAGAGTCAGCCCCTGACACTGCCAGCAATAAATGAAGCTCACATCCCAACTGTATATACTACCCTGTCTTGTGTTTCCTACAAAAATCCACCAACGACTCTGGTCCAGACTTTCTCGTCAGCCTCATTACAAAGGACCAGTGTTCCTTGAGTAGCATAACAGTTCCCTCTTCTTGGAAGCTGTGCACAGAGAATTCCTCCCTTAAGGAGAATCAACTCTCTGTGTTTTCACTCCATCACCCCTAGAAATTAAAATCCTGAATATATGAGGCTGGTCTCATGGGTTAGAGAAGATTCTGGAGGGCCAGGAACCGATTCAGGGAAAGTAGAACACTCTCACAGAAGAGCAAAAAGAACTAGAGACATGGAAGCACAAAAGGTGATGCACAGTCAATCTGATTTGTGTAGTTTTGGGCACTGGGGAAATAGCTCAAGGCCTGGCCATGTCCTTCACTGGGGGACTCTAGGCAGGGGCTCAACCACTGAGCCACACCCCAGCCCCTCACTGGGGGATTCTAGGCAGGGGCTTGACCACTGAGCCACACCCCAGCCCCTCACTGGGGGATTCTAGGCAGGTGCTCTACCACTGAGCCACACCCCAGCCCCTCACTGGGGGATTCTAGACAGGGGCTCGACCACTGAGCCACACCTCAGCTCTTAAGATTCTTCTCTTAATGGTGAAGAGCACTGATAGGAAGGAATTAGAAGGAAAGAGATTTTTTTTTTTTTAAGAAGTAAGCCAATACCGAGGAAATAAAGTTCTGTGAACATAAGTAGAAGCCGGGAGGGCCAAGCCTGGAGTTTCAGGAACCCCCACCCATCAATCTCTAGCCCTGTGGCTTCCACAGCATTTCAAGCGTGAAGTCAGTGATGTTCTTAGCGCTGGCTCCTCCGCTCACTCCTGCAGGTGCATCTTGAAACCCTACGGCTGGGAGTGCCCAAGCTTACGAAAACACAGCACCCAACACAGTACCTGGAACCCCTGAGTCTGCCATCCATCTTAATAAAGGACCATACTTGCTCATGACTTGTTTCAACCTCGGCCGTGAAAGACAAGCTGTAAAGACCGCCTCGGATTCGCTAGGAATTGTTTCTTTAGATGCTGAGCTCTGCAGATTGGCCAGGGGTGGCCACAGCCCCTCCCAGGAGAATTTCTTTGTGCTTTGAACCCTCTGCCATTCAAAATACAAACAGGCTCATAGACAGAGCTGGAGTGGGGTGAAAGGGTAGCCTCATTTGGACTCCAATCAACCAGATCCATGCTTGGCGCGCTAGCTAGCCCCAGGCCTGCCCTTACTCTTATAGGAACCCCCCGGGGCGGGGGGGGGGGTTCATTTCCTGTCCGGCTTAGATTTAATTTCTAGCTGGAAACAAAGAAAGGGAAAAGAGAACAGTTCCGTGCTTAAGTTAAATTTACCTCCTGCTGGTTGAGTCCCTTAACCTGCGGCAAATCCCTAGGACGCTGGTTGCTGGGACTGAACACCTGACAAGAAGCTCCTTCAGACAGGAGGGGTTTATTTGGGCTTACAGTTTCAAGAGACACAGACCACAGAGAGGAAGGGATGGACGGCAGCAAGCGGCACCAGGGAGGGGGGAATGCACAGCTGGGAACCCCAGCCTCCTCCAGCCTCAGAGGAACGGAAAGCAGAGAGCGGACCGGAAGTGGGCTGTAAACGTTACACGGCCCTATCTCCCAGCCGAACCATCACCGTCTTCCTTAGTAAGATCAGCTGTGCTTGCTTGCAGATGATTGTCACAGCTGGGCCTGCTGACTGCTGACATTCCAGGAGCATCATTGAACCCTCCTCTGAGTATCTGGCTAGATAGCCACTCCCCACAGCCATTTGTTTCCAATTTCATGTGGCCCTGGGGTCTCAGGAAAGGGCTAGTGTGTATAGGCTAGAGAAGACTAGAGGAAGGGAGCTCCATCTGTGCAGCCATGGGGAGCCACCATCCACGTAGGGTACGGACCTTCCAGTGAGACTGCTTTAGAGTCACCCATGCTCCAACCTCTGACCTCTCACCCATGGCCTCTAAGTAAACCCAACAAACTCACTGGTTTCCAGGATGAACTTTGGTTTGTTACCAGGACTTTACAAGTCAGGGGGTGGATGTTGCTTAGGCTCCTCATCAGGGAGAAAAAAAAAATCACAACAAACTTCCGAGCCCACCCCATCCTGACCCAAGCCCTTCGGTGATTGCTCCCTCGGATCAAATCTCCACCTCCTAAGGTACCACAATCTTCAAAACAGCGCCACCTGCTGGGAACCCCATGAGTCTGTGGGGGACACTTTAAATCACAACAAAGACAACAAAAACCCAGGCAAAGGTGAGATCTGGCTTCTGAGTTACTAGGGACAATGCTACCTTGGGTACTGGGGGGGTATGTAGAGATGATAGGGCAGAGTGCTCGGGGTCCCCTTTGACTACCACACTTTGCACTTGCAAACATTGGAAGCGACTCAACTATCTTATAATAGGAGTTTGGTTAGTAAGCGATGTGTGTTCCCATATCCCATAATCACTAGAAACAGTATTCTGGAAGACCAGCTGCCCACAAGAAGAGATGTCCCTGAAAGTCATTAAATGATTGGTACACGGCGAGCACACACACACACAGAGTCTCGAGTTTCGTTGTTGTTGGCACTTTTGGGTTTGGTTTTGATTTTTGCCAAAGAGAGACTGGAGGCTACTGAGAAAGATGGAATTCTGGGTGTTTCTATGCCGCAACCCTGAGCATGAGTAGATGCTTTTGACTTACAATAGGACAGTGCAAAGATATACCCATCGTAATAAATGTCAAAAATGCCTTTGGGGGACTGAAGGGATCACATGGTAGAGTCTTGACCTGACAACCACCAAGCTGGATATGTGGCTGTGCACTGATAATCCCCACACCGAGGAGCTGGAGGCAGGGGGATTCCTGTGGTTCACTGTCCAGCCAACCAGCCTACCCTGATCAGTGAGTCCCAGGGCCCAGTGAGAGACTTTGCTCCAAAAAATAAGATGGGTTGCTCCTGAGGAATAACAGCCAGTGTGGGCTTCTGACCTTCACATGTGCACATATGGGTACACCCACATGAACAGACACAGAACAGACTATATACGTATGCACACACCCACGTGTACCCACCTACACAGACACAGAAAAGAATATATATGTATGCACACCCAAACATGTTAGATGGCTTAAGAAAATGGAAGACTGATTTTGTAAGAAAGTCAAATTTGAAGATGATCTTTCTTTCCAAACACAGAACTCACCCTTGGCCAAACAGCACTGCTGGGAAAACAGGTGACCACACCCGTGTTTAGCTGGGACTTCCTTCCCCGGTCATGAGTGTGAAAGGTGTTTGCTGTCTACAGCACCTCTGACTGCCATCTAAGAGCTTATTTCTAGGGCCGTGGGCATCAGAGCCAGGCTGTGCCAGGGCCCAGGGCATTGGGAAGGAAAAGCTTAGCCCTGCCTATCTAACCACCCTTCCTCTGACACTGAAGGAAGCTAGGCACAGCTTGGCATCCTGACATCTGCCTGATTGTACCTGATTTTTTCTCTAGTTTCTTGGCCACAAACAGCTAGTAGTACCTGCCTGGTTCGGAATGTGTAGGAGTCAGAAGGAGAAGAAATGGGCTATAAGCCTAATTCCCTCCCCAAGGCCATAGCTCCTGAGGCTCCTCATTTCCCATGAGAGGTATGGGGAAGGTAAATAGGAACCCAAGTCAGGACCCACAAGCATGGCGGACCATTTCACCCAGAGCACTGGGCTCAGGGGTTGTCAGGAAAGTAAAGAATTGCAGTCTCAAGCAGCACATAGGAAGTGGACCAGCTGGCCCGGGGCAGGTGGCTGAGGACAGAAACACCTATAGTCTCCACAGCCCGGCTGCTAGCACCCCACCCCCTACTTACCCTCATCACAGTTGCTCCCTGTAAATCCAGGGCAACACCTCCATTCCAGCGCCGTCACCGTGCGGTAGGAAACCCGGTAGGTCGGTCTAATGAGAGTCCTGTAACTAACACAAGGACAGGGTCAGGGGGGCGTGCACTCCTGCCCGTCCACCCCAGACTGGCTACTGAGGGTACTGTGTCTACTTAGAGTACAGGAGGCCACCAAGACAATGGACCCGTCACCCAGTTTTGTGCTCACCAACCCTGGAAACCCGGGCAGGAATCAGAGACCTTTCCAGATGTCTCTTGTTTCTCTTAACCTGGAGGATGTCAGGCAAGTTCTCTACCATTGAACCACACCCCCAGCCCCTCACTGGGGGATTCTAGGCAGGTGCTCTACCACTGAGCCACACCCTCTAGCCCCTCACTGGGGGATTCTAGGCAAGTGCTCTACCACTAAACACCCTCGACCCTCTCTTTAAGACAAGGTCTTATAAGTTGCCTAGGCTGGCCTCATACATATTCTGTACCAATCATCCCAGGTAGGCATTCACTGAATATGCAGTCTTCTGGTGTTTGCTCCTGGGTTTCTGGGATTGCTCACCCAGGCATGTACCACCAGACACTGCTCATCCTTGCCTTTCTCTAACTCTCCAAATGCATCCAGCTGTTGTGGGGGAAATGTTTCACACTCTCAGTAAGTTGGGGTTGTACTGTGGTGGCAGGAACAGGTGCTCAGCCTCAGGGAATGCTCTTCAATTGAAACTCAAACGACCACACTAGAATCCTTACCTCAGTCAAAACGCTGCTGCCTAGACGCTCCAGGAAGACTAAAGGAAGGACTGAGGAGGTAAAGGGCCCTGTCCGCACAGTGCTTGTCTTGCACATAGGACATGAGTTCGAGCTGCAGAACCCACATGAAAAAAACGGGTGTGCTGATGTGAGCTCAAAATCCCAGCACTCGGGAGGTGGAACCTGGAGAATTCCTGAGGCTTGCTGACTAGCTGTCTAACCGAATGGGTACGCCCCAGGCTGAGTCTCAAAAAATAAGGTTGAGAGGCTGGTGTAATGGTATGATGGGTTAATAGGCGTTTCCTGCCCAGGCTGATGACCTGAGTTTGATCCCCAGGCTCACGTAGCAGAAGGTGAGAACCAGTTCCCAAAGCCTCCAACCTCTGCATGCACACTGTGCGCACACACACACACACACACACACACACACACACACACACGTCATGACGGCGCACACCTTGCGATGGCTGAGGCTGGAGGATCTCACGTTTGAGGCAAGCCTAGTTTATTCACAGTGAGATCTGCCTCAAAAAGGAAGGAAAAAAAAACTGTATGGTTATGTGCGTTCCTCCAACTTTCTGCCCAAACATGTCTGCACCAATTCCCCTTTCACAGAAGAGTGCATGACTTCACAAACATTTAAATCCACTGACATGGGGGTGACTTAACTGGCAGAGAGAGAAGTGACGGATTAATTGGTAGCAGCATCTGGAGCTGCCCTGCTGACAGGAAAACACACAAATCACAATTTCTAAAATTGGATTTCAGGAATAGGGCTCTGCTTGTGGGAATTCTTGGACGTATCCTTGAGGTTGTGTTTCATGAGCATTCTACAAGCCAGGGGGTCTCCACTGCTTAGCTACATGGCCCTGCTCTTCTTGGGTGTGGGACAGCTCTCTCTATACACTGTGTCACACCCCATCCCTCCTTCCCCTCTTCCCCCTCCCCCCTCCTCCTCCCAGCCTCTGAACCCCTCAGAGGAACTCCAGTCTGCATCGTAAGTGACAATGCTGATCAAAGTCCTAATACAGAGCTGGAATGGCTTAGCAGGTCACGTGCTCACTGTTCAAGTGTGAGGACCTGAGTTCAAATCCCCAGCACGCATGTAAAATTGCCAGATGTGGTGGCGTGTTCTTGGAATCCCAACCCGGGGGAGGCGGAGCCGGGAGGACCCCAGAGGCTCAGTGGCTAGCCAGCCTAACCTACCTGCTGAGCTCCAGGCCAGTAAGAGACATGTCTCAAAATAGGGCTGGAGAGATGGCTCAGTGACCAAGAGCACTTGTTGCTCTTGGGAAGGACCCGGGTTCAGTTCCCAGCACCTGGCTCACAACTATCTCTAACACTTAGTTCGGGGCGCCAGACCCCATCTTCTGAACTCTGAGGCAGCACACACATGGTGCACATATACACGTGCAAGCAAAACATTCAAACACACAAAATAGATAAAGCTTTTGAAATTGTTCTGGGGGGCTGTAGAGATGTCTCAACGGTTAAGAGTATGGACCGCTCTTCCAGAAGACCCGAGTTTGAATCCAAGCACCCACGTTGGACAGCTCACAACTGCTTGTAACTCCAGCTCCAGGGAGCCAGCGCCTCTGGCCTCTGTTCTCTTGTGATTGTATCCATACTCAGACCTAGACCATATACTTAATTAAAAATAAAATTTTCAAATCTTTGAAAAAAAGTTTTTTAAAGTAGATAGCATTCACACGCATGTGGGCACAAAAATAACTATCACAATAGAGGACATTTTTAAATATTTTTTTATTATTGTGTGTGCACATGCCTCAGCACACGTGTGGAGATCACAGGGCCGCTTTCAGGGGTCGGCTCTCTCCTTCCACTACTAGGGTCCCAGGATTCAAACTCAGGTCCTCGGGCTTGGCAGCAAGCACCTTTACCCGCTGAGCGGTCTCACCGGCCCTAATTCATTTACGTTGAGATTCGACAATAGTTAGATTTGGCGATAGTTGAGAATCAGCAATACGTTGCCCGGTGGTTTTTATATGCTCCTGTAGAGTAGGCCAAGAGGTAGAGGTCATTATCGTTGCAAGCTTGCGCATGGGGAAACTGAGGCAGGAAGATATTAGGAAACTTTCACAGGAGCAATACTAGAAAGTTCATGGCACTGTGAACTGAGCCGGAGGAATCTCTCCAGGACCCAGTCATTCTATTGAGGATATCCGGTGCCAGGGAACACTTTTCCTTCCAGAAGCTGCCCGAGGCTGCTGCTTTTAGGCCCCTAGACTGCAGGGGGAGAGCTTGTCCCTCTGGCCAGCTGCTGGCTACTGGTTGGTGGCATTCAGACTACCAGAGCTGCATAAAGCTCCTAGAGGACGGCAACGTGCAGGCACCGACTCCACCAGTGGGTGGCGCTGTTTCACCAGCCTGGCCGGCCAAGGCTCAGCTGGTCTCAGCTTTGTCTCCCAGATATCCCAAAGGCTTCAATATGAATTTGTGAGCCACCTACCTCTGTAAGATAGAACCTGGGGGTGCCTCACCCTCCTACATCAAACCTCCTGCTCTTGGTCTCGCACGCGAAGGTTCCCCTCCCTATATGCCCTTTCTTCCTCTTCCCAAAGACCCTTCACAGTGAGAATCAAATATCCCTTCCTCTGTGAGGCGCCTCTGTACCCTGGGTAGAGCTAACAAGTTCCTTCCTCTTCCCCTCTCACACATCTTGTAAGAGAGCTTGGTTATAAGTCATTCATACTCTCAGCAAACAATTGCTAACAGCCTGCTTTGTGTAGGCAATGGGAAGGTTGGCATGAACGAGGTGCCAGGCACAGTGGTGTACACCTTTAACCCCAGCAACTCATGAGGCAGAAGCAAGCAGCTCTCTCAGAGTTCAGGGCCAGTCTGGTCTATGTAGCAAGTTATAGGTCAACCAGGGCTACATAGTAAGACTCTAGCCGTCTTAGTTAGGGTTTCTATTGCTGCGATAAAACACCATGACCAAAAGCAAGTTGGGGAGGAAAGGTTTCTTTGGCTTACACTTCCACATCTTAGTCCATCACTTAAGGAAGTCAGGACAGGAACTCAAGCAGGACAGGATCTAGGAGGCAGGAGCTGATGCAGAAGCCATGGAGGGGTGCTGCTTACTGGCTTGCTCCCATGGCTTGCTCAGTCTGCTTCTTATAGAACCCAGCACCACCAGCCCAGGGGTGGACTAGGCCCTCACCCATCAATCACTAAAGAAGAAAACATCCTACAGGCTTGACTACAGCCCGATCTTTATGGAGGCGTTTTCTTAATTGAGGTTCCCCCCCCCCCTCAGATGACTTTAGCCTGTGTCAAATCAACATAAAACTATCCAAGCACCCTGGCCAAAAGACAAAAAAAAAAAAAAAAAAAAAAACAACTAACACACAAGGCAGGCACAAAGGAGTGAGAATCTGTCACCAGGTAAGTGGGATAGGAAAAACTGACTGGAGCTGACTTGGCTCCACTTTTATCTGTTTCCTTGTCTTGTTTGTTGATTTGTGAATGTGTATAGGTGTGTGCATACCACAGTGGGGGGGAGTCCGTTCTCTCCTTCTACCATGTGGGTCAGAGATCAAAGCCAGCTCATCAAGCTTGGTGACGAGAGTCTTTCCCTGTGAGGGGACTTGCCTCCTGGTGTGCTTTCAAGAGAGACCTCTACCTGAGGCCAGACAGGAAAGGGAGAGAGGTATGGAAAGGAATCAGGGGCTGCTAACTGAGAGCAGGGACCCCGCAGGGACAAATGCCCACACTTTAAGGAGAAGAAAAGTGACACGCAGAGAAGAATGAGGTCAGACTCAAAGCAGCATGGGTTTGACAGGCTCAAGCCCCCAATGGGACCGGTGAGTGTGTTCCTGTCTGCTAAGCAGTGTGTCAAAGCTCTTTGCTGAAGTCTTAGGAGATGGCTCAGTGGGTAAGAGAGCTTGCTGTGCAAGCATGAGGAACTGAGTTCAAATCCCAGCATCCTGAGCCTGGCTACATGTACCTGTAACCTCAGCACTGTAACAAGTCGAGACAGGGGGAGTTGCAGCGGCCTGATGGCTGTCAGCCTAGCTCAGGCTCAGTTAGAGATCCCATATCAAGGGGATAAGGAAGGAGGCAATAGCATGGGACACTCAACATCCTCCTCCGACCTCCACACTGGACCCGGACCCTGAGCAGACAGAGAGGCCTTGCCCTCTGCAGCAGCCCTCAGTCTTGCAGAGACCCCTCTGTGGTAGTTACTATTGATTGTCAACTTTACAGGATCCAAAGTCACCATGGAGACTAACTTCTGGACATGTCTATGATGGAGTTTCTAGATTAGGTTAATGGATGTAGAAAGACCCGCCCTGAATGTGGATGGTGTCACCCATGGGCTGGGGTCACAGACAGAATAAAAAGGAGAAAGTGAGCTGAGCACCAGCCTTCATGTCCTTCTGCTTCCTGACTGTGGATGCCATGTGACCAGCCACCTCACGCTCCCGCTGCTGTGTTCCCTACCGTGATGGACTGTATCCCCTCAAACCGTGAGCCAAAAATCAAACTTCCTCCCTCATGTTGCTTTTGTGGAAAGTAATTGATTGTGCTGTCTCCTTGACATTTTATGTCATCTTGACCCAGGCTAGAGCCATTTTGGAAGAGGGCACCTCAATTGAGAAAATACCTCCACTAGATTAGCCTGTAGGTAACCTGTGGTGCGTTTTCTTGGTTGATGGTTGATATTGGAGGTCCAAGCTTACCGTGAGTGGTGCTACCTCTGGGTGGGTAGTCCCGGAAACCGTAAGAGAGCAGGCAGAACAAGCTGTGGTGAACTAGTCAGTAAACAACATCCCACTGGGGCCTCTATGTCAGTTCCAGCCTCCAGGTTCCCACCTTGTGTTTCTGCCTTGACTTATGTGCATGATGGAGTACATTGTAAGGTGTGAGATTCGATAAACCCTTTCTTCCCCACGTTGACTTTCCTCGTAGTATTTTCTCACAGAGACAGAAACCCTAACTAGGACCCTAAACACCCTTCAAGGACACACAGGTTCACCAAAGACATGGTCAAAATCACGAGGATATGGCTCAAAGAGAACTCCGAGGGTCTTGCTACAAACCCACAGCCACTCAGCAACTGTCCTGGAAGGCTGCAGACATGCCCAATGTGTCTCCAAGAGCAGATTGCATTAAAAGATGTTGGAAGGGCTGTCGAGATGGCTCAGCCAGTAAAGGTGCCTGCTGCCAAGACTGGTGACCTGAGTTCAATCCCCAGGACCTACACGGTGGAAGGAGAGACCCGACTCCTGCGAATTGTCGTCTGGTCTCCACATGTGTGCTATGGTGCTCACGCTCATACACACGATAGATAGATAGATAGATAGATAGATAGATAGATAGATAGATAGATAGATAGATGGATAGATGGATAGACAGACAGACGGACGGACGGACGGACGGACAGACAGACAGATAGATGGATGGATGGATGGATGGATAGATAGATACATAGATAGATAGATAGATAGATAGATAGATAGATAGATAGATAGATAGATAGATAGATAATTTTTTAAGAGAGAGATTTAAAGAAGGTATTCCCATCAAGAGTGAGATACCCAAACCCAACCACTGGAGATAGATGAGCAGAGGCCATAACCCTCAGGCCTCCCAAGAAGACGTCCCTATAGTAACATGAGGTCTCTTTATGGGATCCTGGTCCCAGTAAGACTGTGCTACCATGGTCCAGGTGCCACTGGCTCAGCCCTGATTCCTCATCCAGAAGGGCCTGGCATCCCTCTATCACTGGGCAGGCCGTCCTTCCAGACTCTCTTGCTTGCCTCTTCCTCTGCATCCTCATCAGAGACCACAAAGAAGAGGAGAAGGCTGGGTGGTAACAAGGCAGGCCAGAGACTCAACAGGAAACAGAGAAACAGGTCATGTTCAGAGGGGAGGAAAGAGGTTATTTATCTCCTGGTTAACAGCGGAGGACCATCAGGGAGGGAGGGGGTGGTCCCCCCTCAATACTGAGGCAGGAGGGGGTTGTCTCTGGCCTCTGGTGTTTCCCAGTGTCAGATGGAAGGGGCAGCCAGTTATGGTGGCACAGGTAACCTCTTGGGAGGCTGAGGCAAGAGGACTAAGCTTGAGATCAGTCTGGGCTACAGAGTGAGACCCTGTCTCAAAAACAACAATAAAATCAGATGGAGGCTGGAGAGAGAGCTCAGTGGACAAAGTGCTTGAAAGGATTAGGATCAGAACCTGATCGCCAGTAGCCATGTCAAAATGTTGGTCATGGGACGGCAAGATGGCTCAGTGAATGAAGGGTTTGTCACATAAGCCTTGAGACCTGAGTTCAATTCCTTGAGCCTATGTAAATATGGAAGGAGAGAAATGGCTCCATAAAGTTGTCCTCTGTCCTACACACAAACACACACACACACACACACACACACACACACACACACACACACACACACACCAAGAAAAACAGGGAAGAAACAGCAGACCCAGCAGAGAGCCTCTTCCATTGTAACTCAGGCTCACAGAGGTGGGGGACATTGCCCAGACAAGAGGGGTCTGATGAAGGCTGCCCCTCTCTGAGCTTCCACTCCACAGTCAGGGTGAGAAAGGAGGAGGAGGAGGAGGTGGGGGAAGAGACGGGATGGGGGGAGAAAGAGGAGGAAGAATGGAAGGAGGAAGAGGAGGAGGGACAGGAAGGAAAGACCACATCTTAAAGTATTTAAATCAGAAATCCATTTAGCCCGGCAGCATCTCCCCCCTCCGACCCCCCAACCCAGCAGCAGGCAACCCCACCAGAGCAGGAGGCCGGCCAGCAGGGGATCGTCTGGCAAAGAGAGGAATGAGAAGGCAGATGATGCCCTAGAGAGTTCCTGCAAAGCCTCTACTCAGCACATCTGGAAAAGGTTGGCTGGAATGCCATCAAAGACCTCAGAGGGGCTAAGGAGTCCGCCAAGGCAGACTGGTGGAGAAAAGCTACCCACCCCTCAGTCCCCATGTGACTCCTTCCTCCGAGTCTGGCAGACCTCCTGACCAGCTCACCACTGCCAATAGCTGCCTGAGGGACTGTGGGGGGGAGCACCCAAGGGTAGCACCCATACCATCTGACGTTCACTGCAAGGAACAGACACATACCTACTCTCCATTCCAGAACAAGAAAGGGAACAAACATGGGAAACTGAGGCACTGAGCAAGAAAGCCCCAACGGTCCTTTCTGCCTCCAGGTCCTTTGTTAGTGCTGTGGCAAAGTACCTGACCAGTAAGGGAGGAAAGGCTGATCTGGGTTCAAAGTTTCAAGGGTAAGTCCATCAGGAGGAAAGGCAGCTGGGCACATTACATCCTCAGACAGGAGGCAGGGGGGAATGGATGCTGGTGCTCATCTTCTCTCTCCTTCTCTCTCTTTCTCTCTCTCTCTCTCTCTCCCTCCCTCCCTCCCCCCTCCCTCTCTCTCTTTTCCATCTCTCCGCTGTATCTCTGTCTTCTGTGTCTCTCTTATCTCTCCTCTCTGTCTCTTTCTGTGTCTCTCTGTCTCTCCTTTCCATCTCTGTCTCTTTCTCCTCTCTCTCTCTCTTCTCTCTTTTTCTCTCTCTCTCTCTCTGTGGTGTTTGTGCTCATGGTATGGTAATGCATGTAGATCCCATAGAAAAAGCTTTGGGAGTCAGAAGCTGACAATGTCCCCAGAGGTGTTCTGCGTGGTCCCCAAAAGGAAGCTCATTCATCATGGAGCCAGGGAGAAGCAGCTACCTGGACAGCAACGAGGGACCAGCTGGGACACGAGGGGACTTGTGGTCCTCCTCCCTCAACCTCCTGAGAGCGGGGACTACAGGTCAGGCTGCCCAGTGCGGAACAGGAAGCCAAGACCCTCTGATTAAAATGTCTCATGCTTGCTAATTGAGCTAGCCAGGGGCTCTAATTTTTATTTCATTATATTTTCTTGTTTACTTAGTGTGAGTAGGGGGGAAGAATGAGAGAACAATATGGTTCTCTCCTACCATGTGGGTCTCAGTGATTGAACTCAGGCTGTCAGCCTCATAGACAAATACCTTTACCTGCGGAGCAATCTCACCAGCCCCTAAAACCTTCAGAAAAAAATAAAATCTTTCCTAACCACCCTGTCACCATTCTTTTCCTCTCTCTCTCCTCTGTGTGTGTTGTGTTGTGTGTGTGTGTGAGTGTGGTATGTGTGTGTGTGTATGTGTGTATGTGTATGTTGTGTGTGTATGTGTGTAGTTGTAGTGTGGTGTGTGTATGTGGATTGGTGTGTGTATGTGTGTTTGTATGATGATATGTGTAGTATGTGTGTATGTGTGTGTGTCTGTGTGTGTGTATGTGTGTGTTATGTGTGTGTGGTATGTGTGTGTATTGTGTGTGTCTGTGTCTGTGTATGTGTATGTGTGTGTCTGTGTGTGTCTGTGTGTGTGTCTGTGTGTGTGTATGTGTGTCTGTGGTGTGTGTGTCTGTGTGTGTGTGTCTGTGTGTGTATGTGTGTGTGTAATGTGTGTGTGTATGTGTGTATGTGTTGTGTATGTGTGTGTGTCTGTGTGTGTATGTGTGTGTGTCTGTGTGTGTGTGTCTGTGTGTATGTGTGTGTGTTATGTGTGTGAGTAATGTGTGTGTATGAGGTGTTTGTGTGTCTGTGTGTGTGTATGTGTGTATGTGTGTGTGTGTCTGTGTGTGTATGTGTGTGTGTGTCTGTTTGTGTGTATGTGTGTGTGTGTATGTGTGTGTATGTGTGTGAGAATGTGTGTGTATGGGTGTGTGTGTCTGTGTGTGTGTGTATGTTTGTGTATGTGTGTGTGTATGTGTGTGTGTCTGTGTGTGTATGTGTGTGTGTGTCTGTGTGTGTGTGTATGTATGTATGTCTGTGTGTGTATGTGTGTGCGTGTCTGTGTGTGTGTGTGTCTGTGTGTGTGTGTATGTGTGTGTATGTGTGTGGTATGTGTGTGTATGTGTGTAGTGTGTGTGTGTGTCTGTGTGTGTGTGTGTGTTATGTGTGTGTTGTATGTGTCTGTGTGTGTGTGTCTGTGTCTGTGTGTGTGTGTCTGTGTCTGTGTGTGGTGTCTGTGTCTGTGTGTGTAGTGTGTATGTGTGTGTGTGTCTGTGTGTGTGTGTCTGTGTGTTGTGTATGTGTGTATGTGTGTGTATGTGTGTGTGTCTGTGTGTGTTGTGTCTGTGTATATGTGTGTGTGTATGTGTGTGAGTATGTGTGTGTATGTGTGTGTGTGGTCTGTGTGTGTGTATGTGTGTATGTGTGTGTATGTGTGTGTGTCTGTGTGTGTATGTGTGTGTGTGTCTGTGTGTGTGTCTGTGTGTATGTGTGTGTATGTGTGTGTGAGTGAGAATGTGTGTGTATGGGTGTGTGTGTCTGTGTGTGTGTGTATGTGTGTGTATGTGTGTGTGTATGTGTGTGTGTCTGTGTGTGTATGTGTGTGTGTCTGTGTGTGTGTGTATGTATGTATGTCTGTGTGTGTATGTTGTGCGTGTCTGTGTGTGTGTGTGTCTGTGTGTATGTGTGTATGTGTGTGTATATGTGTGTGTGTGTGTGTATGTGTGTGTGTCTGTGTGTGTGTGTGTATGTGGTGTGTGTGTGTGTGTGTGTGTGTGTCTGTGTTCTGTGTGTGTGTCTGTGTCTGTGTGTGTGTGTCTGTGTCTGTGTGTGTGTGTCTGTGTGTGTGTGTCTGTGTCTGTGTGTGTGTGTATGTGTGTGTGTGTCTGTGTGTGTGTGTATGTGTGTGTGTCTGTGTGTGTGTGTGTGTGTGTGTGTGTGTGCACTGCATGCATTGCCTGTGTGGAAGCCGGAGTCTTCCAGCCACCTTGTTTGAGTTTCGGATATAGGGTCTTTCATCTGCCTGGGGCTTGCCAGTTGGGCCAGGCTGGCTATTGGCTAGCTGGCCAGTGAGCCTCAGGGCCCACTCGTCTGCCCCTTCCTCACCTGGGGTTTCAAGTGCACACACCACACCCTGTTTTTAACCTGGTTTCTGGGGATTGAACTCGGGTCCTTGTGCTTTCGAGGAAGCAAGCACTTTGCACACTGAACCATGTCCCCCCATCAGGCCCTAGTCCTGCTCCATTCACAGCTAAATCTCCATTTCTTACTTCCCCACCTCCAAGTTTCTCCCTGCTGGATGTCATTTCAATCCTCAGATAATCTACCACTCGCCCAGTAACTTACTGCCGCCCCAGTAACTCACAGCGGGCGCCATGTCCTCTGGTGTTGTACCTCTGGATGAGAGAGCACCAGGAATCCACCTTCCTCTGCCCCCCCCATGCTGGGGTCACAAGTGAGCACCCTGTGCCCAGCTTTATTACATGAGCTCTGGAGACTAGCTCGGTCCCTGTTTGTAAGCTCTTTACCAACTGAGCCACCTCCCAAGCCCAGTTTTCTTTCTCTTTTTCTTGAGACAGTGTCTGATGTGTAGGCCAGGCTGGCCTAAAGTTCAGTCTCCCCTGCCTTACCTGCTGGAAGTACAGGCACCTAACCAACCTTCCCTGAAGGTCTCTAGGCTGTCTGTCTATCTATCTATCTGCCTATCTATCTATCTATCTATCTATCTATCTATCTATCTACCTATCTCTTGTTTTTTGAGACAAAGTCCCATGTAGCCAAGGCTGGTCATGAATGTGCTCTGTAGTGGAGGATAACCTTGAACTTCTGATCCCCGTTTCCACTTCTGAATACTGGGATTCTAACCGTGCTCCGCCATACCTAGTTTATGCAGTACTGGGGGGGGAAGCCAGGACTTTACCCACCATAGGTGAGCACTCTACTGACTGAGCCACATCCTCAGCCCCTTGTGTCTAGGGCAGACCCAGGCTCTAGAGACTGGTGATGCTAATACCACGAGAGAGCAGACGGGGACCCAGAGAAGCAATCTGCAGCAGATCCCAAACTCAGTGAAGTGCTTTCTGCCCCCTGTTTTCCCACCCACCGTTCTATGCCAGCACAAATCAAAGACACCCAGGAATGCTTCAAAGGAAGGGGAATCAAAAATCGGGCCCCACGCAGCTCCAGAACAAAAAAAAATGGGAGGAGAAACAGACAAGAAATAAAGAAACCTGAACGCGGCTATGTTAATGCTGAGGTTGAAACGTGGCCAGACACGCTGAGCAACGGGGATTCTAAAGAGAGAATAAGCACAAGCAGCTCGCGGTGGGGTGGGATCCCGCTAGCATTTGCTCCCCTAACCTCAGAGTGAGGAATGCAGAAACACAGCGTGCCCAGGCCTGAACTGCACCAGGAGCTGCCTGGGGGCTGAGCGCCTGGAGTCAGCTTCTAAGCCATTCATCAAGGCCTCCGCCTCAAGAGTTGATTAGAAGTCGGGTTCCTGTGGGACTTCTATCGTGGAACCTCATCTCCTCCTCCAGCAATAACGAGGCAGTGTTCTGTTCCCTCCGTTTTAAAGCAGGGGAAACTGAGGCTTGTAGGACGAATCCTACCCAATGAGACATCAAGGGAAATCACTGAGAAGGCTAGGTGGTGAGAAGGTGGAGCTGGGAGCCGGATGGTTGAGCGGGTGTGTTTGGTTAAAGGGCGGGGCTGTTGATGGGCGTGGCCTGGAGGGGGACGTGGTCTTTGGAGGGTGTGGCTGTGGGGAGGTGTGGCTATGACCTCAGGAGCGTGTTATATTAGGGTGTGGCCCTGCGCAGGCATGGCTGTCAAGAGCGGCAGCTCTAAACTCTGGATTTCCAAGCCCCATAATTTAGTTTGTTTACTCTCCTCTTTGCACCGCCCGCCCTCTCCATCTCCTGCATTCCCGCCCCGAGGCATCTACAGTAATCCCGGACAGTGACTCTGTGTTAGGGAGAAGCAAGTCTCTCCCGTGGTGGCATGGACAGCATTTACACAAGATCTGAGCTCAACTCTCCTCTCCAAGCATCGAGCCAGCCACCCCCAGAACTTGAGTCATGTCACTCAAGGGACCAGAAAAGCAAGGCAAAGCAGGGCACCCTGGGTGCCTTTACCTCACGAGGTTGGCACAGGCCCGGGCCACCGGCAGCTCTGGTAGACTCGCTGGACCACTGTCTCGGAGCCATTCTGCACCTGGCAGGACACTGTCCTCGTCACCGTGTGATGGCACCAGTGCCTGTGGGGACAGCAACAGTCGAGTTAGCCTTGGCTGTTCCCAGAGGGCCCAGCAGCAGTTGACAAGATCGTGCCCTGGGAAAAGGGTACTGTTGAGATAAAATACCCAACAAAAGCAACTTAAGGAAGGAAGGTTGATTTGGCTCAGAGTCTGGGGGTCGAGTCCATCATGGCTGGTAAAGCACAGTATCAGGAGCAGGAGGCATGAGGTCACGTTGCAAACACAATCAGGAAGCAGAGAGAGATGAAGACTGCTGTTCAGCTCTCATTCTCCTTTTTATTCAGGCCAGGACCCCAGCCCATGGGATAATGCTATCTGACCACTTCAATTGTCCCAATCTAGAAACGTGCTCAGAGATACATCTCCTAGGTGATTCTAGATCCTGTCAACCTGACGATCAACATTAACCATTGCAGTCAGGCCTGGACCAGATCTGCCTCTCGTAGGACTCTTTCTGGGATAAGCACTCCGACACCAAGGAGAATGAAGAAGGAGAGGAGATATCACTGGTGCGTAGGAAGCATAGCTTAATGTAAGCATTGAAGAAACCAGGGTTGTCAATCATGTGGGCCTGTTTTCTTCAAAGGAAGGAAATGAATGATGCCTGTCACCTGGAACACCAGATTGAAAGTGATCAAACAGCCTGCTGATTCGTTGTTAGTCTATCAGGAGCCAGCCTCCACCAGAGTCGCCCCCCCAATATCCTGAGCGTGGTTCAGACCGCTCTGTCCCTCAGTGAGTAGAACCCATCTATATGAAGAGGTCCCACGTACTTCGCATCTCCACCAGAAGAATCTACCCTTAAACATATTGCAGATCCTTCCTCTAGGCCCTTGCCCAAGCTCTGTTTTTCAGCCAATAGAACTTGTTCTTACTGTGAAGGTCACAGGTGCTTTGCTACTTTGCTAAGGAGTTTCTAGGTGGCTATGCTTCAAGCTTTGGTGTGGTGCTTGTCACGTGGTAACCTTTTCCCAAAGTTTTACTGTGCTTCAAAGTATAAGGAGAATGAAGCCCAAGGTTAGACTCTGGAAGTTTTCACCCAGCGCCTGCAAAGATGGTACTGAGTCCAGCAAAAATTCTTCAGCTCCTACACGTCATCTCCCCAGAGGCTTGTGGGGTCCCTGACACCGGCAGACTGAAGCCAGCATAGCTCCCGAAAGACTTCAATCCCGAGGCCAGTTGCCATTCTCTTGATACGTTCTAGAACCACAAGGCGGGGCACTCTCTACAGAAACACCAGCAGGTTGTTTCAGCCATTTCTCCAGGTCGTTCTGCTCCAGGTGGTAAGTGGAGTCACTCTTGGCAAATAGGCAATACAAGCCGTGCCTTAAGTAAACACTAAATCAGTTTCTAGTAATTGGTCTTTTCTACCTTATTCTATTTTGTGTTCTTTTCTTCAAACTCTTAGCTCCTTCCTACCCCCAGCCCCAGACACAGCTGTACTATGTAGCCCAGGATGGCCTGGAACTTGTTCTGTAGACCAGGCTGGCCTCCAACTCACATAGGTCCACTGTCACTGCCTCTCCGAGTGCTGAGATTAAAGGCCAGTGCTACCATGCCTTTGGTTAACATTGGTTAACACTGAGCTGTGTATCTGGCCTGTGAAGGTTCATCTTTAGAATGACCTAGAAAACACCCCTCTGATTGTGTCTGTAAGGGCTTGTCAGAGAGGTTTAATGGAGGTGGGAAGACCCAGTGTGAATGTGGGCAGCACCATCCGCCAGTCGAGGGTCTGGGGCTGAATAATACAAAGGAGAAAGCAAGCTGATGGCAGTCATCCACCTCTCCCTGCTTCCCTACAGTGGAGGCCGGGTGATCAGCTGCCTCCAGGCCCTGCCCATGTTCTCACTTAAACAAACTCAGTCTAGAAACTCCCTTACAGACATGTCCGTAGTTCTGTTTCCATGGTGATTCTAGAGCCTGTTAAGTTGACATTATCAGAGACCCTCTGTCAGAGACTGAGGGGAAGGGAGAACGTGGCAGGTTCTAAGCCTGCGGTTCTCAACCTGTGGGTCGCAACCTCTTTGAGGATAGATAGACTCTTTCACAAGGGTCACCGTCTGGATGTCAGATACTTACGGTATGACTCATAACAGTAGCAAAATTACAGTTATGAAGTAGCAACAAAAATGATTTTATGGTTGGGGGGGGTCACCACAACATGAGGATCACAGCATCAGGAAGGTTGAGAAGCGCTGCCCTAAACCCTGGCATTATCTCAGACACTGACTTGGCGATTCCATAAAGAAGACTCAACCCCACCCTGCCAAAACAGGAGGAGGAGCTGACAGAGAAGGGCATGGCAACAGCACCAGAACACAGGGGAAGAGGTCCAACCACTGATAGGCACAGGGAGCTACTAGAACAGAGCAGGGTCAATACTAGGATGGCTACCAGCTGAGCATTGAAAGATTAATCTATCAACCACAGTTATGTGGGCCATCTAGGGACAGCATTATCACAGAGAAATAAACATGGGCCAGAGCGAGGGTCAGAAATCTCTGTTCAACTAGAAGTGTTTGGGAGAGCTGGGCCTAAGGGTATCAGTGCCTCCGGAGGCTGGGGCTGTGGTTCAGTGGCAGGACACCTGCCTAGAATCCCCAGTGAGAAACTGAGGACATGGCTCAGTGGTAGAGCACCTGCCTAGAATCCCCCAGTGAGGGGCTGGGGCTGTGGTTCAGTGGCAGGGCACCTGCCTAGAATCCCCCAGTGAGAAACTGGGGACATGGCTCAGTGGTAGAGCACCTGCCTAGAATCCCCCAGTGAGGGGCTGGGGCTGTGGTTCAGTGGCAGGGCACCTGCCTAGAATCCCCCAGTGAGGGGCTGGGGTGTGGCTCAGTGGTAGAGCACCTGCCTAGAATCCCCCAGTGGGGGGCTGGGGTGTGGCTCAGTGGTAGAGCCCCTGCCTAGAATCCCCCAGTGAGGGGCTGGGGTGTGGCTCAGTGGTAGAGCCCCTGCCTAGAATCCCCCAGTGAGGGGTTGGGGGTGCGGCTCAGTGGTAGAGCACCTGCCTAGAATCCCCCAGTGAGGGGCTAGGGTGTGGCTCAGTGGTAGAGCACCTACCTAGAATCCCCCAGTGAGGGGCTGGGGGTGTGGCTCAGTGGTAGAGCACCTGCCTAGAATCCCCTAGTGAGGGGCTGGGGTGTGGCTCAGTGGTAGAGCACCTGCCTAGAATCCCCCAGTAAGGGGCTGGGGTGTGATTCAGCAGGCCAATGAGTGGCTGTAGGAGGTAAGAGGAAAGGAGTCCTGAGCAGAGATAGCAGAGGGAGAGAAGGGGGACAGAGCAAATAATATGAAGATCAGGCTAAGATGCCTGGCAGAAACATGCTCCCATCCCCTCCACCTACCACCATGTCCTAGAAATTTTAAAGCTAAAAATAAGTCCCTGGCCACATTAGAAAATGAGAAGCAGTGGGCTAGACATTTTGAGGCGTCCGGGAGAGACAGAAAGCAGATGGGAGTAATTTGGAGGAGGAGAGCACAGCCGGAAATATGCAGGAAGAAAGGACCAGCAATAATGATGGGGGCAGCTTAGGAGCAGCACATGTGGCCGATCTGGAAAGGGAACCACCCCAGGTGACTGTCGGAGGGTAAGGCAGGGACCACAGTAGAAGAGAGGGCAGAGGTAAGAACCATGTCTCTACTCCTGTTAGAATCAAGAATCAGGCATTGTAGCTGAGGGTGGCGGTACACACCCACAGTCTGAGCACTCGGGAGGCTGAGGCAGGAGGATTGCAAGTTTGAAACTATCTTGGGCTACACACGAGTTCAAGGCCAGCTCGGACTATCTTATCTAGCACCGTAGATGCATCAACTGGTGATCTCCAGTATGCCCTCAAGGTCAGATAGCAGAATTCTTTTGCATACTCTTTCCCCATTTTTCACCCAGTGTGCCGAAAGTCAAGGTATCAATAAACAGAAGTAAACTCTGTTTACTTACAAATACCAAGACTTAAATTATTTTAAGAGAAAAATAAAATAAATCAAAGGCACCAACTCAATAGGCAATAAATTACAAGGAAAAACAACAAAGGAACCAACCAAATAATGGAAAAAACCATTTTTTTTGAGACAGGGTCTCATGTAGCCAAGGCTGGCCTCTAACTACTGATCCTCCAGCCTCTGCCTCCCAAGTGCTGGAATCACAAACATATTCCACCATATCCAGCTTATGTGAGGCTGGGGATCAAACCCCAGGACTTTCTGGGTGCTAGGCAAGTATTCTACCAACTGAGCCCCATATCTAAAAACATCATATCCCAAAAGACATAAGATAGTGTACCACTTGTAAAAATTATGGGATGAGGGGGCTGTAGAGACCACTTATCAGTTAAGAGCACTGCCGCTCTTTCAGAGGACCGGGTTCAATTCCTAGCACCTACATGGTGGCTCACAACCATCTATAATGGGATCTGATGTCCTCTTCTGGCATGCAGGTGTACATGCAGATAGAGCACTCATATATATAAATAAATAAATCATTAGAAAAAAATTATGAGATGAAAACTTTTGATCTCTTAGAAATGAAACGAGCCAGGCATGGTGGCACACACCTGGATTCTACACACTGGGGAAACAGAGACAGGAGGATCAGAACTTCCAGGCCAGCCAGGGCTTGCTTCTCAGTGGGTCCTTATCTCTTAAAAGAAAAGAAAAGAAGGGAGGAAGGGAAGGGAAGGGAAGGGAAGGGAAGGGAAGGAAGGGAAGGGAAGGGAAGGGAAGGGAAGGGAAGGGAAGGGGAAGGGAAGGGAAGGGAAGGGAAGGGAAGGGAAGGGAAGGGAAGAGGAAGGGAGGGAGGGAGGAAAGCAATAGAGCAGGAGAGATGGCTCAGCAGCTCAGAGTGCTTGCTGCTTTTTCAGAGGATCCTAGTTCGGTTCCCAACTCCCACCTGAGGCAGCTCACACCTGTCTGTAGCTCCAGCTACACAGAGACACATACAAACAAAAATAAATCCTTTAAAAAAAAGTAAGAAACAGAAAACAAAAGAATTAAGATGTGAGACTTGAGGATGAACTTCAAAACAGAACAGAAGCAGCTAGGAATCAGAGATGAGCGGGATGTCTAAAGTATGGATTTTCCCATGAGGCCCTGCAAAAGCATCTAAGAGAGGAAATCAGGAGGGAAGACGCAACAGAGCCAGAGCCAGGCAAGTACCAATATCTATGATTAGTACTATAGCTCCAGAAGGTGAGACCAGAGAGAACAAAGAAAACAAAGAAAATCATATAATTGAAAAATCATGCTGGGTGGTGGTGGCACACACTTTTATTCCAGCACTTGGGAGGCAGAGGCAGGCAGATCCCTGAGTTCAAGGCCAGCCTGGTCTACAGAGTGAGTTCTAGGACAACCAGGGCTACACAGAGAAACCCTATCTTGAAAAAGGTAATTCAAAGTCATCCTTAGCTACTTACCAAGTTTGAGGTCAGCCTGGGCTACACCTGACCCTAACAGAAACGGAGAAGGAGGAGGGAGAAGGAAAGAGGGGGGATGAAGAAAGGAAGAAAACAAAAGAGAGAGACAAAAAACAACAGAGAATACAGTAAAGAAAATTCACCAGAAGAAGCCCATGACTTCCAAATCTGAAAAGCTCTTCTAAGCGATACTACAGAGAAATTTCAGAACAATTCAGGTGAAAGGAAGACACTACATGCCATAGAAAGAAAAAGAACAGCTGGATATTCAGCTCCTGAGGATCTGACGCCCCCTTCTGGCCTCCAAGGGCATCTTCTCTCATGTGCACATACACAGAGAGACATGTGAATACACATAATTCAGAAATTTAAATAAATAAATAAATAGAAACATTTTTAAATTAAGCAGACTTCAGATACCATTTTACATGCTAAAATTTCAAAATCTTGGTAGTAGTGCTATTTTGAAAGCTTGTGGAAACTTCAGGATGAAGGACCTAGCTAGAGGAAGTAGCTCTCTGAGGATGGGGCATGGGAGTTATTGTGACCGGTCACTTCCCGTCAGTCTCTCTGCTTCCTCGCCAGCCATGATGTGAAAGGAATTTCTCCATCATGTGCCCCTCCCCACAGGGATGGACTGAACCATCTGAAACCAGCAGCCAAAATGGATCATTCTCTCCTCTGGTTGTTGCTGCCTGGAATTATGGCCACACTAAAGCAAAGGTGACTTAACACAGAAGGGAAACCTGAAAGTCCTGAAATGTGTTGTGAGCTCCACAGCTTGGGCTCACATTACGGCACACCACAGAGGTCGGGCAGCAACTTTATGTGTGTCCTGGAGACTGAACTCGGGTCTCTGTGCTTCCGTGACAAGCTCCTTTACTTACTGAGCCATCTCATCATAACGTAACCCGGGTTCTACATCAGCACTCTGTGCGCATTCCCAAGAAGACATAGAGTTGTGATCCTTTCCTACATGAGCTACCGACAATCTGAGGACAACTCCTGACCCTGAAACCCATCTTGCGGACGCTAGAACAGACAGAGAGTCCAGCTACCTCTGGATCACACCAGGTTGTTTCCACAGGGAAGTGAACTGCAAATTGGAAAACATTTTCCAATGGTTTGAATCATCCTTTCAGACATCTGATATTTTCATGGGCTGTCAATGGCTTCCAGCAACCAAAAGCTGGCCCGAAACAATGAAGACAGCAAAGCAGAGACACAGGAAGAAGGCTCTGGCCTGTCCAGATAGGCTTAAAAACCTAGTTCATCAGTGTTGGGGAGATGACTCAGGCAGTGAAGCGCTTGCCATGAAAGCAGGAGAGCCTGAGTTGGGAACCACAGCACCCATGAGGAAAACCACCAGCAGCGGTGCACACCTGTAACCCCAGCACTGGAGAAGCAGAGCCCCGAGGGTCCCTAGGGCTTGCTAAGCACCCAGTCCAGGTGAACCAGTGAGCTCAAGGTTCAGTGAAGAGATGTTGTATCAAAATAATAGAATGGAGAGCGATCTGAAAGGGCACTTGACATACATTGACCTCTGACCTCCACACTCACGTGCTCATGCACACATACAACACACACACACACACACACACACAAATTAAAACAACAACAAAACATGACAGTTCATCACAGGATCTCATGGCTCTGAGGCCCATGATGCACCACCCTCCCTGCATCCCCGTGTCCCACACCATTGCCTGTGTCTTCTGTTCCTTGGGGGTCATATTCCACTGCCAACCCCCACACACCAAGGTTTTCTGTACTGCAGAATACTTCCAACCAGAGAGAGGTTTGGCAAAAGGGGTGTGTCTCCTTCCTGACACTCCTCTGAGGATGGACTCACATGCACATAACACACACACACACACACACACACACCAGAAGAAAAAGAAAGATTCAAGCTGAGTTGCTGCAGCCTGGAGCATTGAACCAAATCTAACAAGACAAAATGGGAGCCATGAATGTAGGCTACGGCCCGTGAACCCAGACACTGAGCCCCACGTACGGCATAGAGGTCCACGCCAACAGTAAGTTCAGAGATAGGGTTGTGGCCTCCAAGGAGCCCAGGCAGCATCCAGAATTAATAAAAATAAAGATGTCTCAGTGGGTAAAGGGGCTTGCCGCCAATCCTGATGACCTGAGTTCAAGCTTGACCAAGTTCACAAGGAAGAAGAAAAACCGACTCCCCGGAAGTTGTCCCCTGACTTTCACGGGCTCGCCACGGTGAGTACGTAAATAAATAAGTGTTTTAAGTTGTTTGTTTGTATGAATGTTTTGCCTGAATGCATGTAAGCGTGCCGTGTGTGTGCCTGGTACCCAGGGAGGCCAGAAGCTCTCATCAAGGCCCCTGGAATTGGAGTTAGGATGGTGGAGAACTGCCATGTGGATGCGGAGTCCTCTGCAAGAGCAGCCAGTGCTCCTAACTGTTGCGATATCTCTCCAGCCCATAAATAAATAAAAATGTCAAACCTAATATGAAGACTAAGCTGTGCTCCCTTCCACAAACTCTACCCGTGAGTGGTAGGTGCTGGGATGAACCCCTTGGGTGCCCTGTGTATCAGTTTCTTTACTCTCGATGTGATGAAATAACCTGACAAAGCAACTTAAAGGAAGAAAGGATCGATTGATTGTATTTAGTGTGGGTAGCTGTGTGTACACTGCGGGGTACGTGTAGAGTCAGAGGACAACTCTGAGAACATACTTCTCCCCTTCCACCTTGTGGGTCCTGAGGCTCAAACTCAGGTCATCAGGCTTGCACGGAAAGTGCCTCTGTCCACTGCTCCATCCGACCACCTGGAAGGGTTGATGTTGGCGCACAGCTTGAGGGTACGGTCCTCTGTAGGAGGAATTCGTGGCAGCAGGAGTGGGAGGCGGCTGGTCACATAGCGTCCTCAGTCAGAAGGCAGAGGGAGATGAACGCTGGCGCTGAGCTCACTTTCTCCCGTCTACCCAGCCTAAGACCCCAGCCAGTGGGACGGCACTGAACCTCTCCAGTGTGCAGGTGTGGGTAAAGACAGAGGGCAACCTGTCATTCCTCGGGTGCCATTGCTGTTGTTGGAGATAAGGCCTCACTATGCAGACCGGGCTGACCTCACACTCATAAGCCATCTGCCTGTCTCTGCCTATCGAGTAGTGGGAGCAAAGCCTTGTGCCGCCATGCCTGGCCAAATGACAGTAGAACTCAGAATCTTCCGGTGCAGTCAGGTACATTATCCATTGTGCCTCTAGCCCCCTCATCTTGATATCCAAAGACAGGGTCTCTCACTGGCCTGGGCCTCACCTAGAAGGGTAGGATGGCTGGCCAGTGAATCTGGATGATCCTCCTGTCTCCACCTCCCCAGCACTGGGATTACATGTGTGAGCCACCATGCCTGAGTTTGTCTTTTTGTAGAAATGTATGTAAGCCAGGCAGTGGTAGCGCACCTCTTTAATCCCAGCACTTGGGAGGCAGAGGCATGTGGATTGCTATGAGTTCAAGGCCAGCCTGGTCTACAGAGTGAGTTCCAGGACAGCCAGAGTTACAACAGAGAAACGCTGTCTCAAGAAAACAAAAATAAATAAAATAAATAAATAATCTTAAAATGTCAGCATTATTATGGAGGGGAAAGTGCACGCGCGATGTGTGTGTATGGGGCATGTGTGTCATGGAGCTCCGGAGACAATGTAGAATTGGGTCTCTCCTTCCACCTTTACAGGGTTCAGGGATCAAACTCAGGCCATCAGGGTTGTAAGGCAAACGTTTTACCAACAGAGCCTTCTTCCCAGCCCAAACTGTTGATTTCAGACGGAAAGCATGCTGATCTGGGACCTCCATGGCAACTGCCCAAATCTTCTAGCAAAACAACGGGGTGATGACGTGGCTTCTGGATTCTGGGATCCAGCACCGAGGCATGGAAGGATGAAGAACACATGTGGAATTGTGTCCTAGAGGGGTCGTTCCCTTGCAGTGACCCTGCACACCAAGCTGTCAGCCTTCCTCCTACCTCATTATCCCATGAATTCATTCACCGGAACCTTCTATGGCAAAAATCCCAGAGCCTACCCCATGCGGGCGCCCTTCGAGGACCATCAACCCATTCCTAATATGCTGGTCGACCTGGAAGTTTGGTAAGGACCATTTAGGAATCTGATTCCCCATCCAACCCGGCCACAGAGAAAGAATATAATTAGGACAACAGGCCTACAACCATTCAGAGTCACGTCCGACTGGATGAACTGAGAGAAGAGGGTACCAATGCTCTCCGTGGGATCAGCAGGCCCTGAGACACATTCAGTAGGCTGAGGAACCAACCCTGGCTGGACCTGGGCAGCAGAACTGGAGATGAGTGGCTATTTCTTGTTTTTAGGCTCTGGACCCAGAACCCAGGATCTCTGCAAGAGCTCTACCACTGAACCACACCCCTAGCCTCTCACTGAATTGAAAGCTGGTGCTCTATGGCTGAGGCACACGCCCACTAGCCACGCCCCCTTCCTTCAAAGAAGTAGGAGGGAGATTAGTTGGGAAGAGGAGAGGCATCAGAGGGAGTGGGAAGGGGTAAGAAGAAATGAGTATTATCAACATACACTATATAGGATTGAGGCAATGGCTCAGGGAACGAAAGCTATGCAAGTGTGAGGGCCTGAGTTCAAATCCTCAGAATGCATGTGCAAAAGCCAGACACACAGCATGAGTCTCTATAATCCCAGATCATCTCCAGGAGGATGGAAAATGGAAACAAGAGAGTCTCTAGAAGCCCAGGCCAACCTGGAAGAGACCCGTTTCAAATAAGATGGAAGGCAAAGCTGAGTTTGTCCTTCGGACTGTGCGGGCTAAAGTTATGTCTTAAGTTTTCATCACTGTGCCTAAGAGATCTATAAAACAAAAATGCCTCTAACCTGTAAGCCCCACATACCCAAGGATAGATAACTTCCTGAACTGCTGGAGGCTGTTGTTCATGTAAGATAACAAGCCACTTGTTTTCCCTTCCATAAACAGGCTTGGTTGCCCCAACTGCACAGGATATGCTTGATCACACTAGATGGGGAGGCACATAGGTAGAAAGTACATCAGGATGTACGCTTGCCCCCAGTTGGACAAAGGTGGGAAATACATAGCTTTGTAGGTTCTGTCCTTATAAGCACCTGACTAATGTACTTCACGGCCATTCTCTGGGAATCCTGGGCATGGACCTGGCCAGTGGGCATCCTCCTGGCTAGTATTTAATTGAATAAAGCTTGCTTCAAATCTAGCTCAAAAATTGTGGTTGTGCTCTTATTTTTGTCTGGTAGGATTAACATTTTCTCCACATATTCACCATGACAGGTACGTACCTCTTATTATGTATAATTAACATATGCTAATAAAAAAACTTTAGTGAACCTTAGAGCTGGCCATGGTGACTCATACATATAATCTCAGCACTTGGGAGGCAAGAGGATCATAAGCTCAAGACCAGCCCGAGCTACATAGTGAGACTCTTGTCACAAAGCAAAAACAAGGACCAGCAAGACGGCTCAGTGGGTAAAGGAGCTGCCGAGCCTGACTGTCGGGTTCAGTTCCCAGAACCCACGCGGTAGAAGGAGAGAACCAATTCCAGCAAATTGCCCTCTGACCTCCCTATGAGCACTGTAGCAGAGGTGTGCATGTACACACACACCACACACACACACACACACACACACTAAATACGAAAAGCATTTTTCAATCACCACACCCAGGATCAACATGAATAAGCAATGTGCAAGCAGTTGTAAATTATAAAGGATCCTTGGTAGTCTCTGCCACACCAGGGAGTGGGCATTGGTGCAGCCAGCAGCCATGCACCCCAAAGATGAGCTAGGGTGCAAATTCTCTACGATGTTCTCTGACTGCCTGGTGCTTTGGAAACTCAGTCTGCCGACCTCAGCCACAACCTTTCTGGACCAGCATCCACGGATCTGGGACAGTGCAGAGTGATCTCCCATCCTCTGACGAGAAGACAAAATGTTGTCTCATTGTTTTGTTTCCTGGAAGCTTTGTGTTGTGGACCTGGGTGGAGAGAGGTCAAGGCTTTGTACTGCAATAGGACTTTAAAAAAAGATCCTTTTGGGGGTAGTGGGGGACTGTCCATATGGCTCTGTGGGCAAGAGAACATTCTAAATGAGTAGGAGGATCTAAGTTCTAATCCTCAGCTTCTCGTGTAAAAACCTGGGCATGGCCGAGATCACTACAAGGGGCAAGTCACAGGAGATTCACTGGGACTCGCTGGCCAAGACCTTGTCTCAAGGGAATAAGGTGGAAAATGAATCCAGCCAGGCACACACACACACACACACACACACACATACACACACATCAAAAAAGAGTCTCTTGTCTCACCCTCTCTCTGTCCATCCTTCCTTCCTTCCTTTTCTTGTTTTAGGACAAAGTCTCACTATGTATCCCTTGGCTCGTCTTAAACTCACGATTCTCCTGTCTCCACCCCCTGAGTGCTGAAATTATAGGTGTGCACAACCAGGCCTGGCTCCAACCTCCAACGCGTGAGAAAATTAAAACCCAGAAAAGGGAATGGCTGCCCAGTGACCCAGCAAGCTATAGACAGAGTCAGCAAAAACCAAAACTACTCTGTTTCATTTTCTCTCGTTCCTGAACGATCAGCAGGGAGACTGGTTCCGGTGTTCACTGGGGGGGGGGGGGGGGGGAACCTGATAAGAATCTGAGGAATCTGAGTAAGTTCTGGAAGGGAATGACCACGAAATTTGGCATCTGATACCAGAGGCTGCTGAGGCTGCTGAGGCTGCTGGGAAGGTTGCAGGGAACTGCAGCTAGGGTACCTCACCGTGGACAGCACATCTCCTAGTCTTGAGTCCAGAGGAACTGCTCTGGGGGCTGGGGAGATGGTTCAGTTGGTAAACTCAGGCCACGAGGACCTGAGTTCAAATCTCAGAACACGCATATAAAATCCAGGTGTGGTGGTGAGTGCCTATAATCCCAGCACTGGGGAGGCAGAGACAAGGGGGTCCCTGAAAAGAAGAAGGTGGGGTTGGGGAGATGTCTCACTGGCTAGCTCACTGGTTGCCAAGGGTGGGGGCTATGGTTCAGGTCCCCAGAACTCGTGTAAATGAAAGAATGGATGCAAATTCCAGGGTTGATCCTGCTATTTCTGAGGCTGGACTTTTGCTTCTCTCTAAGTCATGACCACCTTAAAGAGAGGTGGTCATGGCTGGTGACTCCTGAATCTCTCAACTTGTGAATTGGAACACAGCAGAACACCTTAAGATCTTACAGCTGAAGACAAGGAGACTGTGTTAGGATCCTGCTGTGGAATCACTGTGCGACCTTGTGCAGGGCTGTTCCTCTCTGGGCTCTTTCTCATCTTCCTGTAGCCCACAGGGCAGGAGGAACAGCCTTGAACCTGGGAGAAGCTTCGGAGCCTATATCACACTGATATATGGATACAGGGCTGGAATGCCGTGGCCTGTCTCCCAGAAGCTGTGCAGGTAAAAACCAAAGTCATCAGGCAATTGTTTACTGAGGACCGGCTTCCACTGCCCATTCATCACCCAGGGATAGCCTTGAGCTTACCCTACGTTTGTACGTCTGATGTGGCTGGGTCAGCTCTAGGTCCATAGGGACTCTGTGATAACTTCCAGCCAAATGGTGTCAACTAGAAGGGCACACATGCAGATGCCTGTTCCTGTGTCCCTTCCCTCCACTCACTTCCGGTGGGCAGATCCCCGAGCTCTGGTCCCAAGGTCTCCAACCTACTGTTGCCTTAGGATACCTAATGAATGAAAAGACTGCAAAGAACAACACCTATCCTGACGTCACCATGACTGAGTCCTGCTTGGTACTCTGGCAGCCCCGTCCAAAAACCCAGGGCCCCAAACATCCCCACCCCACCCCAGGCTGAGCTGGGCCCACATCCAGACATTCAGCCCATAGAGACTCTTCCAGACATGCCCCCATTCCCCTTGCCACCCTGCCTCTGTGAGGGCCTATTTCTCTTCTTCCTCCCCTCCTCCTCCCCCTCCTCCTCCCTCCCTCTTCCTCCTCTTTAGTTTGTGAACAATAATGACCCAACTAACAAGGATCAACAAAGTCCACACCCCTCCCTATGGAGTCCCTCTGAGCATGCTAAGTTCCACTCTGGGAAGTGATGACATTTTGGGGAGAGAGGTAACTGAGTTGCTTTTCAAAACACAGAGGGTGAATAACTCATGCATTTTTAAAAATGGGGGTGCAGTAAATATGTGGGTGCATGTGGGTATACTCGCCTATGTGAGTGCATTGGAGACCCATGACAGATGTCAGAATGTCTACCTCTCTCACCCTCCACGGTATTTTTTAAGACAGGGTCTCTCATTAAATCTGGAATTCATAGAACAAAACCCCTAGCCCTGCATTGGCATATTCTTGGGGAACACTGTATAGCTGAGACACACCCCAACCCCTCTCTGGGAGATTCTAGGCAGGTGATCTACCATTGAGCCACACCCCTAACCCCTCACTGGGGGATTCTAGGCAGGTGCTCTACCACTGAGCCACACCCCTGGCCCCTCACTGGGGGATTCTAGGCAGAGCATTTAGAACACACAAGGCCTGAGTTCCGTCCTCAGCACTGCAAGATAGACAGATAGATGCATGCCATGTTTTTCTGAGGGTCTCCCCACTCTTCTCCAGGAACAAGATGAGAATTTGGGGAAACCCTGGAAAGCCCCAGAAGTGTAGGGAACAGTGCTTCAAGGGGCTGGTGTGGCTGCTTGAAGAGGGTGGGAAGTGAAGCTGGGCCTGGATCAGAAAAAAGCAATCAGAGAAGGCCTTGCATGGTGGGCCTGGGATCGGAACCCCGGACTGAAGCTGTAGAAAGCCATGTAGGGGCATTTAGGTAAAGAGGAGACCTAAACAGAGGCAGGCATCAGAACGCTTTCTCCAGCTCCCTCCAGAGGCACAGTGGCCTGGGCGGCTGAGACCCCTGCCCCCACTGCAGCAGACTGCAGAGAAACCGGAGCTGCCCTCAGTCCGTTACAGGCAATTAATTGCCCCACTTTGTTCTCAGCATTGATTAAAGGCAGATGTCCCTCTGGTGAAAGGTACAAGGAGCCTACCTCTCGCTCTCCCCAGACTGCCTCCCCCAGGTCCTGCACACACCATTGGGGGTCCCCACCACCACCACCACAAGAAAGACCCAGAGTCACCCAGAGGAACTGCAGCTGTTTTAAGTTCTTGATTCGTCCCTGCAGAGCCGTCTTCCCTCCCTCCCATGCTATACACCCCTGCAGTCTCACTGATTAAAGGGTTTTCCTTCCAGGAACCCCTGCAGACCTGGCGAGGGCGATTCCCACAGAACGCCAGAGAAGCCCGGCTTCTGCACCTAGTCCCGGGAGCCACGCTGCTCTTGTTTGTGGGTTTCTCTGCTCTGTGGGATCAAACAGAAAATTAAATCCATCGCAGGCTGCAGAATGCGCCGAATTAGGCTCATCCATGAAAAATCTGAACGCTAATGACTTGCAGTTCCCTCACCAGAAAGGTTTCTTTTAATCAGCCCGGAGTGGGTTTGCCAGGCTTTGGGCTAGAATTCCTTGGGATAAGTTTCTCTCCCTGTAGAGGGGAACCTCACAATGGGACATTTGAAACAGTGAAGCCTAAAAAGTGCTTTTGATTCCCCCCTCCTTCCTCCTCCCTCCTCCTCCCCACCTCTTCCCCTCCCCAACCCCTCCTCTAGGGCTCCAGCGACCATGGGTAGTCCCCAAAACTGGAGTTGGCTTTCTGTGATGCCTTTGAGTCATCCCGTACTCCTGTAAGTCACTCCAATAGACTCAGCAGGTAGGACTGTGGTGGTGTGCTTACCCCGATCTGTCAATGGTTACCTGCCTTTGTAAACAGGTATCTGTGTCAAGTCTCCTAGGAACACGGTCACAGGTCAATACCTGAGGGTCACATCAGTGAAGCAGGGTCACTGCTATCCCCTAATAAACTGCGTTCTTGCTTATTTCTCTTATATTACATTTTCACTTCATTTTATTTAAGTCTATTTATGTCTATGCGTGGATGTGCACGAGGGTGTCAGAGCACAACCCCTCTCCTCTCTACCATGGGGATCCCAGGAATGAACTCAGGTCCCAGGCCCATCAGCAGCCGCCTTTACCCTCTGAGCCACTTCACCTCCACCCCCACCCCCACCGCACTTCCTTCTGCACGGGCATACATTCAACACGGGCTCCCGTGGTGTCCTGAATGTTAAACGGGTTTCTAGCTTCTGCAGCTGTGGGTGCAATAAACATATGTCCTATATGCCTATATAAGGACATGGTTTGTTCTAGACCAGCAGTTCTCAACCTGTGGGCCTCTATCTCTTTGGGGGTTGAACAACCCTCTCACAAGGGTCACCTAGGACCATCTGCATATCAGATACTTTCATAAGGATCCATAACAGTAGCAAAGTTACGGTTACGAAGTAGCAGCGAAAATAATCTTATGACCGGGGGTCACCCCAAGACGAAGAACTGTATTAAACGGGTCGCAGCATCTGAAGGTTGAGGACCGCTGGTAGACTGCCCACCCAATTGCCTTCAAGGATGTGCCTGACTCTGCACCCTACCCGACAAGCTCTGGGGCTATAGACACGCAGCATCCGGCCCAGCTTTTAATGGGTGCTGGGGATCCGAACTCAGGTCCTCACGCTTGCACAGCAAGCACTTTACCCACGGAGCCATCTCCTTAGTGTGGGGGTACTCTATGTTAGAACAGCCTGCTACTCCATCCATCCAAACACAGGCTGTAAGATGCAAAGAGGCAGAAGGCCTAGCGCATACAGCCAGGCTCTGAGCGGGGCATGGAGCGTAGTCGGCAGAGCGCTTGCTTAGCACTCTGGAGGCCCTGGGTTCCATTCCCCAGTACCACATAAACCAGGAGTTCTGATGGGCGCCTGCAATCCCCACACTTGAGAAGTGCTGGCAGGAGGTTCAGAGGTTCAATGTCATCCGTGACTACCTAGCCGGCCTGGGGGACATGACCCCTAAATCTCAAGAAAAAGAAAAAAAACAAACCATACCAGAACCTAGGTTCCAGCCCTGCCTGGCTCAGCAGTCTCTAGCTCTAAGGCTTCGGGAAAGGCCTTCCTTGTGTCTTTCCTGAGACAAAGAGCCCTTACTCCTTCAACGAGGAGCACACATCAGCAAGCAAAAAATCTACAGCAGTGGGCGTCTGAAAACAGCCCCCTGGGTAAAAGGCGCTTGCTGCCAACCTTGACGACCTGAGTTCGATCCCCAGGACCCATATGGTGGAAGGAGGTCATGAGTCCTGAAAGTTGCTCTCTGCCTCACAGGTGTGTCCTGGCACAAATGCCCGCACACGTGCACACTCACTAAACAAGAAAATGGATTATTTTTTTTAATCTTACAAACTACAGCAGCGAGCTTTTGTTTCCAAACTTGGACCTGCAGAATTTTGTAGGCCTTGAACATGTGTACATATAGAGTCCGAATGCAAAAACTGCCCCCTTCCCAAGCCTCAGGGAAGGGATGAGGAAGGACTGGGTGAGGAAGATGAGGCTCGCCTTTGCCCTGGAGATTTCCTGGGCTCAGCCACCAGTCACTCAACAGAACCTTTGGTGACACTGCGCAGGCCTCCGGGTGGGTCATGGCCCCTGCCCTGGAAAAATTGACAGCTCAGACAAAACCAGAATTCCGGAGAATATAAACAAGGAGAGTCTCCATCAGGCTCCAGTACACGCCCAGAGAAGGGAAGGTGGCCCCCGACTCCCAACACGCACGATCATACGCGAGTAAACCCTACAGCCAGAAGTGCTCCAGTCTTGCTCTGGAACCGGATGCACACAGAGGCAAACAAGCCCTTGTTTTCTTCACCATCTGCTCCGGCTCTCAGAGGGCTGAGGCCCTGGCCGATCCCCCTCCCCTTCCTTCCTATAGCTCTGTCATCAGCTTGTGAGGGTCCTGTTACCACAGCCAGGCAGTGCACTGACCTCAGGACAAAGGTTTTAGGTCAGAGGAAGGGTTCTCTGGAGCTCAAATGGCCATAGCCAGTTGCTGAGCTCGATTTAATGAGAGACCTTGTCTCAAGAATTAATAATCAGTAATGTGGAAGGGAACTGAGGAAGACACCCATATCCGCTTCCGGCTTCCATGTGAACGATCACACGTGTGCGTGCGTAATGCATACCCACATACACGTGTGTATGCACACACATACAACACACAAGCACGAACTTAAAAAAAATAATACCTCTGGAAAGTCGTCCAGGTTGGGCACATTGTAGACAGGAGTC
>JAMJFZ010001697.1:0-40000 GCA_026225945.1 Cricetomys ansorgei
TTCCTGCGGAAGATTATTTTGTGTGTTTCTGGATCTTGCTGTTAAACACTGTCTACATGTTTCTCTGTGCTGTCCTTGGGACACTTTATTTAAGGCTGGCTTTGAGTTATTTTCTCTTTTCTGTTGATCAGCTTAAGAGGATGTGGGGTTTGGATAAGAGTGGCCCCCCATAGGCTCATGTATTTGAATGCTTAGTCATTAGGGAGTGGCACTACTTAGAAGGATTATGGAGGTGTGGCCTTGCTGAAGGAATTGTGTCACTAGGGGTGGGCTTCAGGGTTTCAGAAGCTGTCTTAGTTAATGTTATTGCAGGGAAGAGATACCATGACCACAGCAGCTCTTATAAAGGAAAGTAATTGAGTGGGCCTGCTTACAGGTTCAGAGGTTTACTTCATCATTGTCATGGTGAGAAGCATGGTGGCATGCATGCAGACATGGTGCTGGAGAGATAGCTGAGAATTCTATATCTGGATTGGCAGGCAGCAAGGAGGGAGGGAGGGAGAGAGAGAGAGAGACAGACAGACAGACAGACAGACAGACACTGGGATTGACTTGAACTTCTGAAAGCCTACCCCCAGTGTCACATTTCCTCCAACAAGGACACACCTACTCCAACAGGGCCACACCTCCTAATAGTGCCACTCCTTGGTGACCAAACATTCAAATCTATGAGTTTATGGGGGCTATTCCTATTCCAACCACCACAGAAGCCCAAGCCAGGCCCAGTGATTCTCTCTCTTCCTGATGCCTGTAGCTCTGTTTGTACAACTCTCAGCTCCTTCTCCAGCATCATGTCTGCCTGCGTGCCACCATGCTTCTTGCCATGATGATAAAAGAATAACTCTTGTCCCCCAAGTCTGATTGCCGGTTAGCCAATATTTTCAGTCTATCAAATACTCATGTGGTCAGTGGAATGGTTTGGAATGTTACAGGCCAGGATAACCATGAAGGACAAACAGTTACATTCCACATGGTCTGAGCCACCTGAGAGACAGGGCTTATTACTTGGAGGACAGCATTCTTGCCTGCCCCAGCACTCAGTTACTCTCTGTACCTCGATGATGAGTTTACAGCTTGAGTGCATCTGGGGAGACATTTTCTTTTTTAGTTTTAACAAGGAGTCTTGAGTGATAGTTCATGGGAAAAGTACCTTATCAACTCCGATTTCTAGGAATGAAGGCTCAGAAGCATCCTTCCCAACAATAATACTCAAATCCTTTCAAGAGTTCATGTCAGAGGTATGCCCATTTTGTGAAATGAGTTTACAAATAAGGTATGTTGTATATGTAAGCGTAGTCAAACATTCAAAGTCAAGCCTGGCTAAAGTGTGTCCTCAGGAGCCAGAAGATGGCTCAGTTGATAAAGTTTGGCTCTCTAGCACCTATGTACAAGGCCAGGTGCAATGGTGCACACCTGTAACCTCAGCACCGAGGGAAGGAGGGAGACAGGAGGGTCTCTAGGGTTTACTGTCCAGCCAGACTAGCCAATCAGAGAGTTCCAGGTTCAGTGAGGGAACTTCATTTAAAACAGCAGCAGCAGCAGCAGCAGCATCTGGAGAGATGGCCCAGTGGTTAAGAGTTGCTGCTCTTGCAGAGGACCAGAATTTGGATTACAGAATCTGTCAGGTGGTTGCAAACAGGCTTGTAACTGCATGAATACCAGCTCCTGGGACTCAATGCTCTTTCTCTCTCTTTTAGCCTCTATGGGCATCTGCACACATCTCCACACAGAGGCAGGCACACATGTGCATGCACACACACACACACACACACACACACTAAATAAATAAGTAAATCTTTTAAAAAGTAAGGTAGAGCTGGGCGGTTGTTGCGCACGCCTTTGATCCCGGCACTCAGGAGGCAGAGGCAGGTGATCTCTGTGAGTTCCAGGTCCAGGACAGCCAGAGTTAAAACTGAGAAACCCTGTCTTAAAAAGCCAAAAAAAAAAAAAAAAAAAAAAAAAGTAAGGCGGAGAATGGAGATCAGTCAAGGAAGGCACCCAGTATCAGTATCCTCCTCTACCCTACACACACAAACACACAAGAGCATGCACACTCTCTCACAAACATACATGAACACATATGTATACACACAGTTAATTCTAGTTGAAACAATTATGGTTGATTTTTAACTTCCATTTTATTCTTTGTGTGTTTGTGTGTGTTTCCAGACAGGGTTTCTCTGTTGTAACTCTGGCTGTCCTGGAACTCACTTTGTAGACTAGGCTGGCCTTGAACTCACAGAGATCTACCTGTCTCTGCTTCCAAGTACTGAGATCAAAGATGCGCACCTCCAAGGATGGCATGTGTTACTTTTATGAAGACAAAATGTAAAATGCTATTAAAATGTGGCTTACTGCCAGGTGGTGGTGCTCTACCTTTAATCCTAGCATAGGGGAGAGAGGGGCAGGTGGATTTCTGTGAGTTTGTGGTCAGCCTAGTCTATAAAGTGAGTTCTAGGACAGCTAGAGCTGCAAAGAGAAACCCTGTCTTGAAAAACCAACCAACCAACCAAATAAATAAATAATAAAATAAAATAAGGCTTATAGTATCAAATATAGGTTCTACCGTGAGGTGATACTTAGGAACCATCTATGAATATTTTAGGAAATTTGAGACTACGCTCACATCGACAACAAGCATCTGATTGATGGGCACACATATAAGTAGTAGACAACTGGTGTCCAGGAGGATGCATTGACAGGTTTCAACAAGGAATCATCAGAACTGCTAGAAAATGCTGCCCCACGCCATGTGCCTCAGAGTCCAGCTGCCTAGTCCTGAATGGTGAATGTAAACTAAATGATTCACTTCTTCCACTGTGTGTGACAGCTTTGCCAAACAACCAGATTGCTAAAAGCAGTCTGAAGCTGTGGAAACACAGGAGTCCATTTTCTGGGAGCCAGGCTGTCAGAAGAACGAGAACTCGAGCCTTGGGTGAGACGGGAAGACCCCGGGGAACTTTTTATAATGTGTGCTTAGTTTCCTTATTTCAGAAAAGGATGCTTCGTATTGTAAAATGGGGCTGAAAACATTATTTTGAGGGTCATATGGCTTAAACTTTTACAGTGGCCAGGTAATGAGCAAGTTCTGGACAGTGGAGGCTCCCTGACGTGTGGGATGTCAAGGCACTGGGTGGAGGCAGACGACTGTCATCATTGCTGTGTTCAAGGGCGTGTGGGATGATTACCTGAGTCACTGCTGGGCAATTCTTTCCTGCCTCAGCCCTCTGGCTGCTGGGATTATGAGCATGTGGCACCACTCCCAACTTTGTGATCTGCTCGATCATTGTATAGCTTGGTCAATCAGACACAAGTTGATGCAAAAAGCCAAAGGAGCAGGAAGTAGAAGTGAGCTTGTGGGAACAGAGCGACAGCCTACCATGTCTGTGAACCGATCTGCACAGGCCATCCGCACCCTCTCTGGTGTTGCTGGGCTCCTCACTATGAAGTCGTCAGGTATGTCTCTTTCCCTGCGTGCTGCCGCCACCGCATCAGCGATGGCAAAAAACACAGATGACCCCAGGAACATCCCAGATTCCCCGAGGCCCTGCAAGGAAACACATTTGTCTGTTCTATTGGGTTTTGAGACAGAGTCTCACCTCGTGGCTCTGGCTGGCCTGAAACTCACCATGTAGGCCAGGCTGAACTCACAGAGATCACTGCCTCCACAGCACACTTGTTTTGAAAGCTTCCATAGAAGATAACACGCTGCCTGGGGACAGGGCTCTCATCTCGTTGGGCATCGTATTCCCAATCCCTGGCATACAGTCTAACTTAAATCTCCTCTCAAAAACCTCAGATATTTGTCGACCAGCTTACTGACCAAGTAAGACTCCTAGCACTCTTAAAAAATGTGAACTTTCTGGATCTTTAACTATGTCTGGGTTAACTATTTGTTCTGTGGGAAAAGGATGCATGTATTTACATGTGAGCACACACACAAGGTGTACATGTGCTTCCGTGTGGTGTGGGAAGGGCACCCTGATTAGAACAGTCAAAGGTTTGAACTTCAATTTCATGAGTGGAGGGGAAAAGTGCCTCATTATGACTCCAGGACCAAGGGAGGCAGGGTACTTGTCTAAGTTTGCTTTCTATTGTTGTGATAAAACAGCACGATCAAAAGCAACTTGGGAAGGGTTTCTTTGGCTTACACATCTTGACCACAGTCTATCATGAAGGGCAGGAACTCTAAGCAGGAACCTGGAGGCAGGAACTAAAGCAGAAGCCATGGAGGAGTGCTGCTTACTGGCTTACTCTCTGTGGCTCGCTCAGCCTGTTTTCTCATAGAACCCAGGATCACTCGTCCAGGGTTGGGACTGACCACCGTGAGCCTTCCCACAGCAATCCTTAATCGAGAAAATGCCCCACAAACTTGCCTACTAATGGAGGCATTTTCTCATTGGAGGGTCCCCTTCCCAGAGGCCCCTGGCTTGTGCTAGCTGATGACATACTAGCCCAAGTAGTACTCCAGGAGAGGAGTAAAGACTCAGAGGTGGCAAATCTTCCTGTGCAGGCAACAGGCAGGAATGCAGTGAGGCATGGTTGAACTTGACCGCAAGGAGAGGAGTGGTGGGGACTGTGGAGAAGCAGAGGCCCCCATGTTCTGTCTGAGGGGCAGCTGTTCTTTGTGTCTGGATAATTGTTGCCTTCCAGGAACACAGCCACAATGAGCAGATAATTCACTTTTTCAAAAGACTTTATGCATTCGTGTTTTTTTTTTTTAATTTTGTTGTGGCGCTAGTGACTGAACCAGGGGCTGTGCACATGCTAAGCAAGCATTCTCTCACCAACCTTTATCCCCAATCTTTGTTTCCTGGTTTCTGAGATGAGGTCTTGCTGTGGAACCTAGACTGTGAAACAAGCTATGGAGTAGACCGGGTTGGTTTTGAACACCCAAAAATCTTCCTGCCTTTACCTCCCAAGGACTAGGAGTATAGGCACATACCACCATGCCCCACTCAGTCCTTGTTTTTTTCCAGAGCAATTTTGCTTTGTAGTCTAGGTTGACGTTGAATCCACGATCCTCCCACCTCTACCTGTTGAGTGCTGGGATTACAGGTATGCCCACCACGCTGGCTGCCCTGCCTGGAAACTTTTGACCCGAAGCTGTTCCCCTTAGGCTCTGGGCTGCCTGTGGTGTTTCCTTCTGCATGTGGTTTCTAGTCCAGGGGAGTCCGAAAGCCCTGTTGATGCTGCTCCCTATGGATCTGTGATGGCCTCTGCAACTCAAGTCTAGGCTGAAGTGCGGTTTCAGTTTGGAAATGGTGAAATTCTTGCAGATATATTTTTCTTGTTTCAGAAAAGAAAATCAACTTGCTCCTAGCTAGAAGCCTCCCAAATGATCTTAAGGAAGATTTCTTTTTTTACATCTCACACTTTGGTGAAGTTTCCATCTGAGACTTAATCATAATCTGCATAAAGCAATGCAAACACAGTTGACCTTTATTTTAATTTGCTGTTCCTTTCCTTTAGTTGTTATTAAGGGCTGGCTGGTGTCTTTGCTTCCTGATACTGTTGACATTTGAAGACACATGATTCTTTGTTGGGGGCTGGGGGCAGCATGTCTTACATGCTGAAAGCTGTTAGCCACACTCCCTGCTTCCAACCATTGCTGTAAAATCCTTTAAATCTTTTTAGCCAGAAATGCATCTAGATATTATCAATCCCCCCATACCCCCACTCTCGTGTGTGTGTGTGTGTGTATACACATGTGTGCACACGTGTGCACGCACATGCATACCTGCCTGCCTGTCTGTTTGTTTGGGACAGTAGGACATCCTCATCACAGTTGGGAACAGCTGTTCTAGATCCATTTCTGGGTTAGGTTGATGACTCCCAGTCCCTCAGAGGTGGGACTAAGAGCACAGGAGGATGGTGGGGTTGGGTAGGGACCCAGGTCTCAGTTCACTGATGTCTAAAGGTTTCTGTGGTGTCATGTCTCCAAACTCGTTTATTTTTATGACTTTGTTTGATTTTTTGAGATGGGGCTAACTAGCTTGTGCTGGTCTGCCGCTCTGTCTGTAGCCCCAGCAAGCCTTCGCCTACACTCTGCTGGAATTAACTGGATTGAGCCACCATACCCAGCTCAATATTGCTTCCTTCTTCCACCCACCCCTTTTCATGGTGTATGTACGTGGGTGCATGTGCACACGTGCGCACATGTGTGGAGGCCTGAGGACATCCTCAAGCTACCATCCTTGGAAATACTCTACCTCCTTTGAGGTGGAATCTCTCACTGGCCTGGAGCTCTCCAATCAGGCAAGACCAACTGGCCAGACAGCCCTAGATGTGTCTCTGCCTCCCCAGTTCTGGGGTTAAAGAGTATCCTTCCACATCCAGAATTTTATGGGGGTTCTGGGAATCAAACTCACGTTCTTGTACTTTCTTTTTCTTTTCTTCCCTTCCCTTCCCTTCCCTTCCCTTCCCTTCCCTTCCCTTCCCTTTTTTTTTTTTTTTTTTTTTTTTTTTTCATCTTCAAGACAGGGTTTCTCTGTGTAGCCCTGGCTGTTCTAGAACTCACTCTGGAGACCAGGCTGGCCTCAAACTCAGAGATCCACCTGCTGAGTGCTGGGATCAGAGGTGTGTGCCTCCCCTGCCCATCACGCTCTTGTGTTTTCAAGCCTAGCGCTTCACTGATGGAGCTGAAGTCGTCCCTCCAGCTCCTAATAGTATATTCTCGGTTCTTAGATGAGAGCTGAGCATGGTGGCACGAACTTGCCATCCCAGCCCTTGGGAGGTGGAGACTGGAGGATCTTTGCCTACACAGTGAGTCTGAGGTCATTCTGGTCTCCGTAAGGTCCATCTCAAAAAAACAAAAAGAAACAAAGTTTTTAAAAGAAAGTGTTACTTTCTCAGGAAGTCCAAGCTTTTCTATAAATTTCAGGGAAAGAAGGTATTAATGAACCAGGGCCCAAGATTTCTCTGGGGCGGGGGTCATTTCCCTTTCCTGGACCTCAGATCTTCCTAGGTGGCTGGTCCTGGCTTGGTCCAGATAACCATGAGCATCTGTTTTTGTTTTGTCTGGTAGCTTTTTTGGCCATGCCCGTGGGCTCCTGCTGTGTAGAGGGACTAGTTTGTGCTTACCTTGGATGAGTAGATGGTTAGCGGGGTCTGAGAGGATGGCAACAGGGACACATTAAACTGCTCAGGGACATCAGCAACAGCTGGGATTTTGTACTCCTCCGGGCTCCGAGAGTACAGGACGCCTTCTGGAGAATAGTGTAGTTCCTCGGTGGTATAAAGGCCCATTCCTTGAATAAATGCACCTTCTATCTGAAGGGGGGAGGCAATTTTAAGGCAACATATCCTTTTAAGAAGGCCTTTATTTACCCCTCAACCACTCTCAGGAAGGGGTTTCCACCCAGGAGTGCCGGCACCTACCTGCCCAACATCAATGGCCGGATTCAGGCTGCAACATGCATCCATGACAATATCCGTTCTGATTTTCTGAGACAAATAAAAATTACCTCTTTATAAAAACTTGAAATAAATTACTATTCTAAGGGGATGGGGACAGATCAGGGTTAGAGTGCTTGTCTAGTATGCACAAAGCCCTAGGCTTGATCCCCAGTAACACACACACACACACATTTTAAAAATCTAGCTCAGAACATTAAGGCAATTGCTATCACAGCTGGTGACCTTGAGTTCCGACCCTGAACCCATCTGATGGAAGGAGAGACCTGAATTCTGAAAGTTGTCGCCTAACCTCCGCTGTGTGCTGTGGCGTGCGTGTTACCTCCCCCTCAATAAAGAAATAAATTCAGAAGAGTGCCTTGCCATTCTAGAGCCACTGCTCTCCAGGGTTAGGGTTGGGAAGACACCTGACACACTTCACATGGAGTGCTAGGCCTGGCCGTGACCTGGAAGATCTTCTGCATCTATTGTTTGACTTCTGCTAAGAGACTCCAAAGTCCAGGGCATGTTGTTGTGTGAGTGAGTCACCGGGTAAATAACTGAGCCTGCCTGTCCGCCTGGCTGTCTACCTGGCTTCATTGCTCTAGTAGAACGCTTGAGCGTATCTAGTTCTCCCAAGAGTTGGATGCGGGTGGTATTGTTGCCATTTTACTGAGAAAATCATCTAGTGTATGGTGTGTATAAGTTTAGGGCTTGCAAGATTTTAGAAGAGGTCAAGGTTAAATGTTGAGATCAAGCTGATTCTCAGGCTGTGTGGATCTCTTTCCTTCTCTGAGAAACAGGGAACCAATTTGGCCCTTCTGTGTGTGTGCGTGTGTGTGTGTGTGTGTGTGTGTGTGTGTGTGTGTGTGTGTGTGTGTGCGTGTTGGTTGCTGGGAACCTCAGGAAGCTCCTAGGTGTCTTTGGGCTATCTCAAGGTCATTCAAAGGATTTTCCTTTGCCCACCATTCATCAGCATTTATTCTGGTAACTTCTTTTTCTGTTTAGGCTTAATATCTGGGCTCCTCCTTTGTAGTTTTGAGATTGGACAAACCTTTCCTCCTTCCCTTTCTCCCTCCATCTCTCTTCTTCCCTTTCTTTCTTACTTGCTTTGAACAGGTTGGCCCAGAGTGTAGCTGAAGATGACTTTTTCAAATCCTTCTGCCTTGTACCCTTAGAGGGCAGGGATTACAGTCCTGTACATAACACTAGTTTATATAGTACTGGGGATGAGTATGCAACCCAAGGCTTCCTTCATGACAGGCAAATATTCCATCATTTCGACTCTATCCACAGCCCTTCTCTTTTTAGTTTTTGAAATGTAGTCTTGCTATGTAGCCTAGGCTGGCCTTGAACTGTGGTTCTCTGGCCTTACGTGCTCAACTGCTGGAATTCCAGGTGTTTCTCACCATGTCCTAATTGGCAGTCTCTCCTGAGGCAAGTCCTATCTCTCAGGCCCTAGAACCAATCTTCCTTCTCAACCAGTGCAGGAAAGGAGACTGGAGATTCTCCAGCTCCCCTCACTGTACATTTGGCATGGTTTTTGCTGTGGGTATGGGGCAGGGGAAAGAGACAGGGATTCAGTGGATGGATACATTTGCTTACCAGCTCAGACACCCTCAAACAACAGTGCATCACAGGATTGGCCACAGTGGGCTGGCCACTTAGTGTCTCTGGTTTCTTGTTGGTTAATGGAAGTTTTGTCTCATCAAAGACCAAACTGTTTTAAGAGTTTAACATTATACTGAAATTTCTGGACCTTTAGTTACACATATAAATTGGAAGGCACAGAAAAGATCAAATTTTAACTTTCCTGACACCATAAATTCTGGAAGATTCCTGTGTTTGCTTCTTTAGGAATTTACTCTAAAGCCCTCAGGTTGAATTGACAGATAAAATAAGTATGTCTCAAGTATTGTGAGGGACACATTTATGCTGGAAATGTATTTGTTGTTTACTTGAAATTCAAGTTTAGCCAGCCCATGTTTTTATTTGCTAAATTTGGCAACACATCTGTCAGTGTGGATAGTCTTAGGACTAGTTCCTCACCCAGAGCAGCTTCCCTCTAAGGTAGAGCTTCAGGTATGCAGAGACACTGGCACCGGGATTCTGAGGGAAGCCTGAGGCAGGCTTGCCATCTCTAGGGCTTCTGCAGGAATACCATTATCTATGTGTGCCTCAGTGTGAAAAACAGCAGGAAACAGAGTCTGAAAATGTGAACAGTCTCTGATTGCATGAGTTTTAAGTCAAAAATGATCTCAAATTAAGGAGCCATAGAGGCTGGCAAGATGACTCAGAAGTTACAGGTGCTTGCTGCCACGGCTCGACAACCTGAGTTTGGTCCCTAGGGTCCCTGTGGTAGGGCCAGCTGTCTCCCACAAGTTGTCTTCTGATCTCCACATGTGCCAGATGGCACCCTCCTCAAAAAATGTAAAAATGTGTTGGCATAATGCTAATGTATCCTAGAGAGAAACTTGCATGAACTAGGAGGGCAATTCTCTCCAGACAGCCAATCACTGCGTCTTTAAATAATCTTATTCATCGGCTGGGATGCGGCTCAGTTGGCAGAGTGCCTGCTTAGTATGCACAGGCCCGAGTGTGATCTCAAGCACCTGCACAGACTGGGCACAGCTGTACATGCCTATAAGCCTAGCATTTGAGAGATGGAAGCAGGAAGATCAGAAGTTCACCGTTATCTTTGACTATGTAGGGAGTTCAAGGCCAGTCTGGGCTTCCTGAGACCCTGTCTCAAAAAGTAATTGTTTTTCTTATAATATTGAAGTGGAAGAGAAGTTTAAGTAACAATAAGTAAATAGAAGTATTTTGATATGATATGGACATTATAATTTCCTAATGTAACAGCTTACCACGCTCGGGTTCTATCTTACCCCATTTGATACCTCTGCCGTCTTTGTTTCTATTATGGTATCTGGAGCATAGCTCACAGGTTTGTCGTGTACGGTGCAAGCTGATGACCTTCGCTAGATGTGCTCCCTGACGTCAGTAGGCGGCTTCCTGATGGTCAGGAGCAGGCACAACATTCTTTTCATGCCCCGATCTACCCAGACTGTCCCTTTAGACCTCTGTACTGCCCCTGGAATGATAGCTGTGGATGAACATCAGCTCTGCTAAATGATCTCGCCCTTCGGACAACCCGTCTTTTCTTGTGGAATAAAACCTGCTTCAGGCTAAAACTCTGGAGAATAACTTTGTCGTCTGAAACGAAATGAGAACTTTAATGCATCGGCTACATTCATCCGGTCACCGCCACTCCTTTTTGACTACTATATTACCATTTTATGTGACAATTCAGAGAGAAGACTGGATCTCTCGAATCCCGTGCACTGGAGAGTTATCTTCTGTTCTACATATTGTGTAACAGGCCACTTTCTGCACAGTGCAGTTGGGTTGTCGATCTAAGCTGCCAAGGACGACGTTAATCCGACTTACCTTGTGAGCCCCTGTCAGACAGTCAACTTCAACCTCAGAACATGCAGCTCCATAGACGTAGTATGGGAATGGGTCTCCCTCCCCCTTCTCCCAGTCCATGAAGGCCTTGTAGCCCCTGTGGAATAAAGCCCTTTAGACTGGTGGGGCACAGAAAGCACAATGTCTTACATCTAAGAAACTACCATGTTTAAGACTAGCATTTCAGCTGGCTGATGCTCATTTCAAGGAGCTTTTTTAAAAGCTCATTTCACCCTTTTCAAGCTGCTCTCTTACATTCACCTCAATGGTTATCTGCCTCTGTTTTATTTATTATTTTGTTTTTTTGAGACAGGGTTTTTCTGTTGTGACTCTGGCTGTCCTGTAACTCGCTCTGTAGATCAGCTTGGCCTTGAACTCACAGAGATCCACCTGCCTCTGCCTCCTTAGTACTAGGATTAAAGGTGTGTGCCACCACTGCCCAGCATCTGCCTCTGTTTTAAAGAGGATGTGCCATCTCAAAGATGAAGACAGTGATATTTGGTCTGGGCTCCATTTCTGTAACTACCACCCAGAGGCTTAGGCGAATTCACAGAGTTTTGGGCCACTAGGATAGACCTGCCATAGCTGTATAATACAATCTTATTTATGAATGAGGACTGAGGCCCAAAGCAATCAGCTTACCTCATATTTTCTTAACTAAACCAAGATATTGAGTTTTACCTGAAGTACCCAGTGGCTGAAAGACTGATTCTCTGTTCAAATGCTGCTTCAATCTGTGGAATGGGCATATTTAAGAGAGATTGAATAGATATACTATTTGTTAGGTGAAACTGAGCACATTTTGTATGTAGAGACTGACTCCTGCTCCCTGTTGAAGATGCTCTGCTCTAACAGTACTCGCCATAGCTTTTACTCAGCTGGCACACTGACAGTTTCCTCTGAGTTTGAAAGTCTGGAGTGAACAATAAAAATTAAAATCCTATGACTTATCCATGGCATAGAGAATAAATTCAAATGTTACTTGGAAGGGTGGCCGGAGAGATGGCTTACAGTTAAAAGCAGTTGCTGCTCTTGCAGAGGGCCCTGCTTCAGTTCATAGCACCCACATGGCAGATCACCACGGTCTGTAACAAGTCCCAGGGGACCTGACACCCTCTTCTGGCCTCCAAAGGTACTGTAAGCAACTAGCATGCTTTCATACGTGCAGGCAAAACACAAACAAAATAAAAATATAAATCTTTCTTAAAAGCTATTTGGGGTTTAATTTTCAAGTGTTAACAACATAAGGTGTGTCTGCCTGTGTGTTAATTATTCTAATGAAAAAGTGTAGGATACCGTGAAGTTGGATTTCCTTTGAGACATAGTCAGTTCTCTTCCCTACTCAAAGCCTCAATATTTTTGTGTGGCCTATGGAGGCTCTTCTCCTCTTCTTTCCTATGTAAACAGAGTGGGAACCTTCTGGATATTCCTCATACACATCCTTTTCTCTTTCCAGTGACTGCTCTTTCCTGTGCGTGCTCCCCACACGTATCTGGAACACGTCCTGGAGTAGCCCTCTCAACCTTAACAGAAACCCATTTACTTGGAGAACTTTCCAAAGCTGTGGATAGAGACTTAGAGCAACCGTTTCTAAGCGTGGCGGCTAATCCCTGCTGTGGCACTCGGTACTGGCTTGGACTGCTAGCTCACATACAGTAACAGACAGAGAGGAGCACCTACCCAGTCTCTCCATGTACCGTCTGGATTTTTCTTCACGATGGGCTCAAGACGTTTCAGAAGGATCTGACAGGCATTCTTGAAGAAACACAGAGGAGAATCTTGTGGTTAGGGCTTGTGGAGAGGGTCTTCAGCGACCACAGGTCAGTAAGTGCTCACAGAGCACCTGTTCCTGATGCTTTGGGAACAAAAGCTAACACAACCCAGACCCTTGAGGTTAGCAAGGGACTTGCTCTCTCCATCTTGCTTCACTTCCTATGAAAATACCCCACATTTCTACTCTCAGATCCTCTTTCATAGAATATCCAGGCTTTAGTTTCCTCTTTTCTTCATATGATGACATTTTTGACCTTTACATTGTATTTTCCACTTATTAAGACAAATGGAACAAGCATCATATTTTCATTCAAATTTGTGTTTGTTACAATGACAGGCCGCTGTCCCTCTGGGTCTGAAACATCCACCCCTCAGCCGTCCCTCCAGCTGTCCATCCCTCCATCTGTTCATCTGTCTATTATAAACCACTACTTAGAGGCCTTGGCTTTGGATTTGAATTGAGAAAATAAGAAAACTGATTTTAAGACACACATGCATGCAAAACATCCATATACATAAAATCAAAGTAAGTCTTCAGAAAACAGAACTGTAAGCCCACAGTTTCTGATCCTAAAATCAGGAGTTCTAGCCCTTAGCGAGGCTGGCAACTCCACATTGTCTGATCTGCTCCCCTCTGGTGGTAGAGCCTACCCAAAATACAAGCTCATGAATTCAAACTTTTTCATGCTTTCGTTCTGAGAAAAACTCACTAGTGTTGCCTCCCATTAGAAGTGTTCTCACATAGTTAAGACCAATCAGAAAGCAGTTCCTGTGCATCCTTATAGAGGCCTGCAGGAATATCCCTTCCCAAATGCCCCAATGGAAAATGTGTTTGTAATAGAAATATGACAAGCTTAGTGACTATTAATTCAAAGGACATACATGTAGGCATGGCAGTGCACATCTGTGGTCTCACAGGTGACTGTCATGAGTCTGAGATCACAGGGGGTCACACAGAGTGTTCCAAGTCAGCCTGGCTATGCAGTGAGAAGCTGTCTCAAAAACATCTGGGTGTTGGAGGAATGACTCGGCTGTTAAAAGCACTAGCCGCTCTTCCAGAGAAGCTGAGTTCGATCCCTAGCACCAACATAGCAGCTCGTAATTCTGTAGCTCCAGTTCTGGCTGGATCTGACACCCTGTTCTGGCCTCCATGGGTACCAAGCATGCATGTGGTGCACAGACATACATGCAGATAAAACATCCATAAACATAAAAAAACTCCTAACAAATTAAAAGAATAATAAAAGCAACAACAAACCAAACCAAACTAAAAGAACATCACTCCCAAATCGGTTAAATTAATACTAAAATGTCCCATGAAACCCATTATCTTGTATGCTAATTAAAACAGTTCTAAGAGAAGGTGGCTCTGAGTGTTCTGGTGGGGACGCTGGGAGCAACTCTATAATCACCATGTCGGCTGGGCTGGGCTGGGCTGGGCTGGGCTTAGTTGGTCTGCCTGTAGGAACTCACCATGCCAGGGGAACAGGTATGGTTCTATACTGTTTGGTCTGAAAGCTTCTTCAGCATCTCTAAGAAGCAGGCTTCCTGTCACCTAAATGCAGCCTCCCCTCCTTCTGTGGTAGCTGGGCGGATGCCTTCCCTCTCTATGTTTACCGACCTCTCTTGCATAGACATGACCAGAGACCAGCTCTAGCAATGAGTTATGAGAGCAAGCAAATTGCATCACTTCCAGGTCTAGCCTAGGGTCTTCCTCCTGCATGATGGCATGTGATTGAAATGATGAAGCTCAGCGATACCTTGAAAACCACACAGGGAAGATAGTGGAGCCACCATCAGTCTGGTGCCTGACAGACCAAAGACTCCCTCTGGACTCAGACTTGTGCATGGAAGGGACTTTTGTGCGTGGGCCACTGTATTCTGGGTGTATATGTTACCTCACTTTACACTTCCAACTTTCTTGGTCAGTGACCGTGGTGGTTTGAATGCTAAGTCTCTGGGATTTGATTACTTTGATCTACATTTGGTGCTGTTGGGGAGGCTTAGGAGTTGTGACCATGCGGGGGATTATGTCACTGGGGGTGGGCTTTGAGAGTCCAAAGAATCTCATCATTCCCTATTGTAGAAGTCTACGTTTAGTTGTGTTTAAATCATTGTTGTGTGCACTGTTGGGTGAGGGGCTGCCTGGGTCTTGGCGTTTTGTACTGTCTGCAGGGGTTGGGTTTATGTGATTGCTCAGGATCTGCAGGTGCTACCAGTAGAACACCTGAGGACTTCTGTATCGATACAAAACACCTGAGCTGGGACGCTCAGGGTGCCACTGTCCAGTATGGCGCTGGCCATGACGGTGGTTCCCTCTGCTGAGGTCTGGCAGAGCTTATAAGTATGAATATGCCTCTGTGTCATCCTTGTTGAGTGACATTGTAGGGACACTACTACAATTCTGTTTGTTCTTTGCTTCCTGCTTGTGGTCCAAGATGCGAGCTCTCAGCGGCTGCTCCAGTTGCCATGCCTGGTGACAGCCGTGTGTCTTCACCATGACGGTGGTGAACACGTATCTCTCCGGAATCATAAGCCAAAAGTACACCCTTCTTCCTGTAAGTTGCCTTGGTGTTTCATCACACCGATAGAAAGGAAACTAATCTGGCGACTTCCCTGAAGCCCCACCGTGCTGTGTGCAGATAAGAAAGCCAGAGCTGTGGTAAAGTCGCCGGGGAGGACTCAGGAGCAGCACCTGCACGGCTCTGCCGTTGACGTCGGCTCCGATGGATGCTGCCGTGGCAACTGTATTGGGCACTGTCGCTGTGCTCGTCTCGCAGACGTGCAGGTGACACATGGGGACTTTTAATTCACGGCTGGCCACCTGGGAGAAACAACGTGTTTCAAATCCACCCAAGATTTCAAAGAGGACTTAAGCTATCTTCGTCACAATTTTTCTTTTTAAAATATTTACTTTAAAAACATTTTTATTGCATTTAATTTCATCTGTATGGCTGTGCCTGTGTGTGTCACGGCCTCCGTGTGGACATCAGAGGACGACTTTAGGAGTCGGTTCTGTCCTTCTACCACACGCGGCCTGGGGACCGAACGCTGGCGGTTTGGCTTGGTGGCAAGCACCTTGACCACTGAGCCATCTTGCCAGCTACAGTGATTTTCCCTCCTCTTCCTTCCCCTCCACCTCCCTCCAACCCCCACTTCTTCAAGACAGGATCTCACTATGTAGCTCTGGCTTTGTAGTCCAGGCTGGTCTTGAACCGCTTACTTCTTCCTCCCTGCCATGACCATGGCCTCTCTCTCTCTCTCTTTAAATCTTAATTTCTGTGTGTGTTCCTTAGAGAAGATGAGAGGAAAACAAAAGAAAATTTAAAAGTGAACAGCAAATACTGGAAAAAATATAAGCAAATGGGAACAAATAGGGGAAGAAAAAAAGAAGAAAAAGCTACAGAAGCCAGTCTGATCTGCCTGGAGCTGGAGTTACAGGTGGTTGTGAGCTGCCTGGTGTTGGTGCTTGAAACTGAGCTGGTCCTCTGGAAGAGCAAGAGTGAGAACCTGGCTGTCCCCAGGGATTTCATGGTCTCCTTAGGGCCCTTGCTCAGCCTCTGGCATTTGATTTCCTTTTTCCAGATTATATTATTTACAACAGTTAGCAGGCTGCATTCCAGATTTGCTTGCCGATGACTCCTGACCTCCAGCAGACTTCCCAAACAATCCCTGGGGAAGATTCCTTTTTCAGAGCAGCTGCCTATCTGTTTTAGAAAAGAAGACCCATTGGCCTCCCAGGAATCCTGTGCGGTCTTTCCTACAGCGGATGGGTTCAGAGTTCACTGGGCCTGGATCTTGTACTTCTATCTGTTGTTGGGAATGTGAGCAAGGAGAAAGGGCCTTTCAGGCTGAAAGGGCCTGAACCGAGGATCCCTTCAGAACACATGGGAGGTGTATTCTCAAGGAGCTAAGGGGCTGGACGGTGAAAGCCACAGATATGCATTGTAACAGAAGAGCTGTGGCAGCCTTCCCTGACTCTTCCCCATCGCAATGTTGAATGTATTCAATTCAAAGGATTATTTTTCTTTCTTCTGAGATCATCTGTCTTTAAAATTATAGGTCAGGGCTGGTTAGGTGGCTCAGCAGGTAAAAGTACTGTCCCCAAGCCTGAAGACCTGAGTTTGATCCCCAGGACCCACATGGCAGAAGGGAGAACTGACTCCCCCAAACTGTCCTCTGACTTCCACACATGTCATGTGTGAGTGTACATGCACACGCATGAGCATGCACAAACACACACAAGACGGGGGTTTCTCTGTGCTGGAACTCACTCTGCAGACTAGGCTGGCCTCTAACTCAGAAACCTGCCTATCTCCATGCCCAGAGTGCAGGATTAAAGATGTGTCTAAGCATGCCCAGCATGAATAATTGTTTTTAATGAAAAAGAGCTGGGGTTATACTCAATGGTGTTGAGCACTTGCCTGGGCTTGTACATGGCCCTAGATTTAACCCCACTGAAGGAAGGAAGGAAGGAAGAAAGGAAGGAAGGAAGGAAGAAAATAAGGGATGGAAGGAAGGAAGAAAGAAATAAGGAAAAAAAGAAAGAAGTTACAGGATATTGATAGTTGATGAACCATTTGCCTGCTCCAATTCTTTGTTAGCATGTGTGGGTGGGGTGGGGGACATCCATCACTTTCTGCAGGCCCCTGAGTGGTGGCTTTACCAATAATCTCTCCCACCTCTCACTCCTGGCCAAGTTCCAGGAGCATCTGTATCTGCATGAGATTTTTGTCACATTTGCACATTGTAGTTTATATGCAAGAAGCTTTTCAACTAGTCAAGTCTTTGAGTTTGAATGTATAGTCATCATTTACCTTAAAGGATATCCCAAGTTTCAGACTTGTCAGCGACATGTGGAAAGGTGAATGGTTGAATTTTATTTATTTTACCTGCAACATTTTGGTGTGAATACCTTGTCCCAGCTCATTGCCTCCATGGGCAACCAGCACAGACCCGTCGGTGTAGATATGAACCAGTGCAGCTGCCTGCAAGAGAGTCCGGAGGGCGGGCCTCAGAGCGTGTCGGCGATTAGGGAAGTTCACCATAGGAAAGGAGGCAGGGGCTGGAGACATGGTTTAGTGGTTAAGAGCAGCTGATCCTCCAGAGGACCTAGGTTCAATCCCCAGCACATGGCAGTTTTAGTTCTAGGAGATTCGACTTGCCTTTTTATTTTTGTTTTAATGGGCAATGTATGCGCACGGTGCAAAGATATGCATGTAGGAAGAACACTCATACACATAAAATAATTTTTAAAATAAAAAAAAAATGAGGTCAAGAAATCTCAGTCTCCTGGAGCAGGGAGGTCTAAGATGCAAGGTTTTCTGGTAGGATCTTGGAACTTAGTCCTTCTCTATGCAAAAAACAACTGTAAAGAATTTCCATACTTTGGATTTTTTTTTTTTTGAACAAGGTCTCACTATGTAGCTCTATGTGGTTTAGAACTTCTTATATAGACCAGACTGGCCTTGAACTCACAGGGATCTGCCAGCTTCAGTCTCCCAAATGCTTACATTAAAGGCATGTGCCTCCACCACCTGGTCGCAATTATTTGAAAGTCAGCCCCTTGCCTAAAACCAACGGTGGATTATGAAGCTACTGAATTGAGTATTTTCCTACCCCGAATCCCATCTAGATATGTAAACGTGAACAAGGTGTGGTTCTGCTTCGAGCGAGTCACAGGATGGTGGGGACACAGGCTGAAATCCAGCCACTGATGGGCAGAATGCTCAGTGGCCTTAGGGTGTGGAATACGGGTTCTGTGAGAGCTGGACAGTCAGATCCGACTCCTCTTGTGCTGCCCATGGGGCCCTGCAGTGACAGTGAGTAGGGTCATGAGACTGAGGGAGGGAGGGAGTGAAGCTCCCCATCTCCTGTCAGTGAAAGCCCTGCTCCTTGTCAAAGGTCCCTTGGGATGGGTCTCCCCCACACCCCCAATCCCCACTGCATTCCTGCTTCTTTTTGCCTTGTCCCTGGTCCAATCTCACCACAACTTCTCTCGGACCCTGGCTCCTGCTTTGGTGGCTCAGCTGTTCTTCATCTGGCCACCATTTAGACCCCTCCAGTCTCCATTCTCTTAAGACTTTCCTCAACATTCTGACTCTATCTGGTGGAGATCCATCACTTCCTCCATACTTCCTCTTTCAAGTCCTGGGTGGAACAGTGGCTCTCTCCCATTCATGTCCACCTGGAAACTCAGAATGGGACCTTAGTTGGAATAGTTTTTTGTTTTTTTAATAATCAGATTAGTAGGAGTGGGCCTTAAATTCACTATCAACTGTAAGGACTATCAACTATAAGGACTGGTGTCCTTATGAGAAGGCCCCGGGGAACATCAAGGACAATAGCCTGTGAAGCTGGAGGCAGCCAGTGGAGTTATACTGCCACAAGCCAAGAAGGGCCAGGAGGCAGCAGAGGGTGGAAGAACCTCGGAAGGGGTCCTCACTGGAGGGGTGTGTGTGGCTCTGCTGATACCTTGACACTGAACTTCCAAACTTGGAACTGTGGGAGAATAAATTGTTTTGAGCTGCCCAGCATGTCAGAGTTGTAGCCACCACAGGACACCCTGGAGACATGGCAAGCTCTGCTCTGAGTCTCCGCAAGTAGGACAGATGGCCTTGTATGACTTTGTGTCCCCATTGGAGTTACAGACACTACATAAATTTTGTTAAATTAGATGACTGGAAAGGTGGTATTTTTCCTGCCAGTCTGGAGATGCCTGGAGGCCCGGGGTGCCTTGGAGGGGTTGGGGAGCTTCGAGGTGCGTGAGTGCTAATAACAGTATTTACTCCTGCAGCCTGCTTCCCACTGTTACTGAGGAGGTGCTCCAGCTGTGTGAGTCATGGCTGACCTGGAATGACCTTCAGTGCCTAGCCAAGTGGTTCTTGGTTGCATCAATTTACAGCTCTGTGGGGAAGCTGGAGGCCTTTCAAAAGCTGGAGATTAAAAGTCATCACCTGACTTGAGGATTTCTTCTCATGTGGTGAGATGAGAAGTTGGCCCCCAGGAATGACAGCGGAGGGGCCTTAGCTTAGGTGAGAAGTGGCCATATTGATGACAGAAGGAGGGGTAGAGCCATTCTGAGAAAGTGGGTTTTGTCTCTGGTTCTTGGCATAGTACTTTCTAAATCCTGAAAAGCGCCATCTTTTGCTAATGAGATGCCTTAGGAGGCTCCCAGACAGGTTTAGGGTTCAGGGGTCAGCCTGTGTGCACGTTTGTATGGAGCGATGGCTGTTGTGAGGGTGTATTTCAGCCCATCTCATCTTCCCGAGGTCTGTGCACTTCTCTGGGGGTGAGCATCCAGAAGACAAGCCTTCGGTTCCTCCCTGCCGTCTTGCCCCAGGCAACCCTCCACTGGATGTTTCTGAGTTGTGTCATTTGTGTAAGCTGGTAACAATAATAAAATGTAAGAGGCTTTTCTGAGTTCTGTGCATTGTTCTAGAAAATCATTGCACCTAAGCGGGGACAGTGAAAAACTCCAAGCTTAGGAGTTATTTAAGTGTGAATAGCCTGGGCTCACAGTTTGAAGCTGATGTCAGAAATGGGTACAGTCTGTGGGACGTAACCCTTGACTTGTGGGGTCTATGCTGACTCTGGACAGTTAGTACGGTGATTGAATAGTCATCCTGCTGGTGTTTGACTTAGTCTGGTAAAGATACAATATCTGGTGGCAGAGAAAAACCATACTGGTGGCTATATAGGGTCCCCTGTGTCTCTGCCATTAATTCAGTGAGCTGAGAAAGCTGACTTTGTACCTGTTTATGGAATGGTCATACTGGACCGAAGCAGGGCTGTGACCCAGAAGCTGAAGGCACCAGATGATCAAGAGCTCTGAGAGGTGTGTCTGGGCTCTCCTGGGAGGGTTAGGGCTGCCCTGGTAGACTTCCAGAATATTCCCGGAATCTTGCCAAGTGCTCTGTCTTATTTTTTCTCAGCCAGTCCTCATTAACCCTAAGAGAGCATTATTATTGGCCTTATTTTACAATGGAGGGGGGAGTGAAAGTTTAGAAAGACTGAACAATTTTAATGTCACACACCTAGCAAATGTCAGGGTCTCCTGACTCCAGTTGACTAAGGATTTGGACCAACTGCTTTTATTTCCTAGGAGGAACTTCCTATCACCGCGCAGGTGTGTGAAGGGTGGGGGGAGGAGTTGGAGTAAGACAGGCTGTCGGTAGCTGGGTGGGAATGGAGGAATGCTTCCAGCGGTATGTGCAGAAAGCACTCTAATGCTCAAAGCCTTTTCCAATTGCTGGGTTTTCTGTCCTGCGTTGAGAGCAGTGAGTAAGCAACAGCTATTCCTAGAGTTCTAACCATCTTTCCGTCCCTGTGGCCCACGGGGCTCCAGAGAAGACTGTCTGCTCAGGCCTGGTACTCTTTGGAGGCCTTACCCCTGTGCTGCTTTTCTTCCTCCTTTCTGCCCATGGATGACTTGCCTCTTCCTCTTGCCAATATACCTGGGACAATTCTGGACCCTACTCCCTCTTCCCAACGAGAACCAACAGATTCCCGGGGAGGTGGCGTGAAGTGCCAGGTAGGTAGGTGGTCAGAGACTAGGGAAATGACTTCTCTGCCTGAGATTTGGCAGGCAGCCCGAGGATTCCTGTAGGTGTCCAGTGGCCACCGCTTCCTCAGCAGAACACACAGCACAGAATCTGGGGCCAGTACCTGGCCCAAGCAGCCATGCTGCTGACACCCTTATGCCTGTCACCGAAGTTGCTTGCCATGGTGACCTTTTCCCTACTTCCACATGTAGGTACTCAGGAGGCTTCTGGACATTTCTCCTATGTCTATGCAGTGAGGGGCCTGGTGCTCTGGGTAATGTGGCATTCTCTGAACACCAGTACAAGTTGATTGGACCAGGACTGCGTTGGACAGTAGGGTCATTTACCATGTGCTGTGTATTTACCTGATGGTAGCTTGTTGCACCAAAGCCGACTGAGAACTTCATGGGGATGATAGCAATGCCCCTCTTCTTCCAGTAGCTCTTCTTATTGAACTCTTCCACCTTTGTCCTTCTGCCGTGGAAGGAGGACTTGTCCAGACACGCCTCCCAGCACCTCACCAGCGGCTCAGGGTCGAATGCTTGTTTGTAGATGGTTTTATCAACTGTCTTGTACATGTTCTTCTCCCTAACCTGAAACAAGTGTGAAATTCAATAACTACTTGCGGTGAGACAGACTGCCAGCTGGAGGCTCGGAAAGCCTTTCCACTGAAGCCCAAGCTTTGGTGGGGAGCAGATTTGCCTCCACTGTTTTAGATGGCATTTGTGGCTGTAAGACGAGAGAGAGTTCATTTCCATCTCCTCATTAAGGCACCGACCAGGGTTGATAGTGACTAGTCTAAAAGGCAGTGTGATGGAAGGGCTGGGGAGGTAGGTCTGTCTATCTGTCTATCTCTCTCTCTATCATCTATCTATCTGTCTGTCTGTCTATCTGTCTATCTATCTATCTATCTATCTATCTATCTATCTATCTATCTATCATCTGTCTGTCTATCTATCTATCTATCTATCATCTATCTATCATCTGTCTATCTATCTATCTATCTATCTATCTATCTATCTATCTATCATCTATCTATCTATCATCTGTCTGTCTGTCTGTCTGTCTATTTATCTGTCTATCTATCATCTATCCTGTGTCCTGTGTGTGTGTGCCTGTGTCTGTGTGTGTACCTGCCATGGTGTATGTATGAAGTCAGAGGACAGCCTATGGGAGTCATTCTCTCCTATTGTGTGGTTCCCAGGGATAAAACCAAGGTGATTAAACCTGGCAGCCATTGCCTTTCCCCACTGAGCCATCTTACTGGCCCATGATTTTCTCTACAAACTGCAGAGTTTAGAGGATGGAGCAGAGCTGGTAAAGAGTGTATTAAAGCCAGGTTCTACGATCAGAAGCGAAGACTGTTCTGCTAGAAAGAAATCACAAAACAGATAATAACAAACAACAGATTTTTAAGTCTTCTGATTGCGTTTAGAATACATGGTTAAATCTTTTAAGGTTAGTGTTTGAACAGGATCTGTTCCAGATCTTGGGAGTTTTTAGCACCCAGAGAAGGAGAGCCTGCTGGAAATGCCTGGGAGCTTTTCATTATCTCCAACTTATTCTAATAGCAGTAAAAGAATTATTGTGTTGTCGCCAGCAATAATACTGGAATAAGACTATGTTGATTATAAAAACTTTTTTTTGTATGTGTGGTTCTGGGGCTGGAACCCAGGGCTTGTGCATCCTGGGTGAACTCTCTATCACTAAGTTACATTTCCAGCCCTATGAAAATTAACCTTTTAGTAAAAACTTACTTGGTCCTCTGAACTCTGTGAAGTAAGTAATCTTGTCTTATTTTATAGTCAAGAAATTCAGGGCACAAAGAGGTTCACTGTCTTTGTTCATGTTGTTCCATTTGGTTAGACTACCTTTCCATCCACTATTCCTCATGATGAATCTCGGGGTCATCCCCTTCCTTCCTTCCTCTCCCTCTCCCTCTCCCGTTCACCTTCCTCATCCTGATGTCATGTCTTCCTTCTGGGTACCCATGGGCACTTTTTGTGACTTCTTGTAGGGAATCTATCATTTTTCTGGTACAGTGTTAAGTGCTCTCTGGTGTGAAGGAGGCACTCTGCTAATCAAATAAAAACCTGAAGGTCCCCATTGAATTTAGAGTTCACAGAGAATCTTTGCTGCAGCAGAGGGTCTGAACTGGGGAAATGGCAGAAATGGAGGATGGACTGAGAAGTGACTGGAAGGGGTGAGGAGTGGAAGACATTATCAACAGTTGGGTGCTGGGGTCAGCCTCCTGGTCCAATTCCTTTATACCCCACAGGCCTCCTAGCAGATTGTACAGAATAATATTTTCAAATGGTAAGTTTTGGGCAATATCTCTAAAAAACTTTCATGTGTACAAGCATTTCCATTTCTGTGAGTTTGTTCAAAAGAAAGACACCACCCCCGCGCACCCGGAAAGGACAAAGATATTATGTACCGTTATCACGTATGTATCAGGGTATTTATTGCAAGATCATTTTAAGATCTTATTTTAATTATGTATGTTTGTGTGTGGGTTTGCGCATGCAAATATAGTACCCACAGAGGCTAGAAGGGGGCAGAAGATCCTTTGGGGCTGGAGTTACAGGTGACTGTGAACCACTGATGTGAGTGCTGGGAGCTGAATTCTGGTCCCGGGAAGAGCGGTATGTGCTTTTACGCCTGTGCCTCCTCTCCAGCCCAGCACCATTTTAACAACCTACACTGGGTAATAAACAACCTGAATGTATGTCAAGAGTAGAGTAGCTAAAGAAAAGATGGCATGTCCATATCACAAAAAATGAAGCTGTTATCTCAAATTGTGAGCCAGGGTTAACCTGAGCAGCTTTTCTCGTGTTTCCTGGGGCCGCTAGCTGATTCCTCCCCCTCTGATTCCGCATCAACCTTGGTTATGAACCAGATTCTAATCTTACCTTTTCTGGTGGAAGCCCACATTTGGCTGCCACAGCCGTGATGCAAGACTCTGTTACCAAGGCTCCTTGTGGGAAGCCAAACCCTCGAAAGGCTGTGTTGGATGGTAAATTTGTCATGCATGCACGACCTCGGAGCCTGAGGTTGCGGATTTTATATGCATTTTCCAGCTTTAGTGTAAGAAATTCTGTTACCTAAGGTAAAAAGGTAAAAAAGGACACCACTTTCATCTAGACCTTTTGCATCCTATCCACTATCAAGGGCACAGTTGTTTCTGACACACGTACCAGCTCCGAGTCATCCAGCGTGCATCCGCCATTGATGTAGCACTCGATGTCCAGGGCTTTGATTCGTCCACTAGTCATGAATCCCACCTGTCACCAGAGGAGGAACAGTTCAGTGATTTGTTTACAATGTGCCTGCCAAGTGCAAATCACCTGTCAGTCCCTTGCCGGAGAGGATCAAGGACAGGTTTTGCCTCCAGTTTGCTCTGTGTGGCACCCTGCCTGCTGTGGCCCTATCTTCCAGTGTCTGATTGAAGACCTTTCTTGACCCAAGTTTTGCTGAGTCTTTCCTTCCAGCGGGCAATCCTGCCTCCACAGTCCGGGTGGACTCCTCAAGCTCTCACTCACCTTCCCAGAATGGAACTGCCTCTCTCATCTTCTTTATTCTTGGAAGATTCTCCACCATTCTGTAATGGCTTTCTTTCTAATTTAGTCTGTGGTTTTCTTCTTGTGGGAAAGTCCTTGGGATCCCGGAAAGCATAGAAATGAATCATAGTATCTCTTATGTAAAAACCTCTGGAACAGAGGTTACAAATTTATGATCTGGATTCATCTTCCTGGGTGGCCAGGCGCTTTGTAAACAGCAATATAGGTAAAATGATGTGGTAATCTGAGGTAATGGTAAACCAGGTAGGAAACCAGATGTGCACCCCTCGAGCAATTCCTAAAGCAAACGTGCTTTGCCACTTTTCAATCACAACAGAACTGTCCTAAGGACTCAATTGTAAATTTGAAAAATAATGTCTTCTAGAAGCCAGCAAACATCTTCAATAGTGTGTCTACTGCAGATGAAGAAAGATGGAGTCAGTGGGATTTGAAGAATTTAAGTTAGCCGGTTAGTGGATTTCTGTTTAAGGTTATTCTGCAGTGAAGATGGTCAAATCGTTTCTGAGCATTTCTACCACAAGGTGTTATTTTTGTAGTTATTGAGCTTGGGCATCTTTTTTCTTTCTTTCTTTTTGTCTTTGAGGAATCACTGAAAACATAAATCTATGTACCTTTTAAAAGGTCCTTTTTTGGCATGTGCATATGTGTCCACACGTGTGAGCGTACATGTATGTGGAGCCAAAGGATGACGTTGGATATCTTTCTTGGTTGCACTTTGTTTATGGCAGCAAGGTTCCTAGACAAACCCAGACCTCACAGATCTGGCTAGTCTATCAACCAAAGTGCCTCAGGGGTCCCCTGTGTCGTCCTTCTGGGCGCTGGGACCACAGGCAGGCAGCCCCACCCTCTCAGCCTTAATAGGGGTCTTGGAGATCCCAGCTCTGCTCCTCAGGTTTGCATGGTAAATCCACTGAGTCATAGCCCCAGCCCCTCAAACAGTGCCTTTTCATCATCATTTAAAATTTTATTTTTAGCATTACATTTTTTTTACAGTTATACACTAAAATTAAAAGCTCACCATAAAATGTCATGGGTGTTCAAAATACATACCATTTTCATTTGGTATTTTAGATGCTGATTGTTTTTTAGAATTCAGCAAAATCAAAATGATAGAAAAGGACAAAACCACTCAAACAAGATGAGGCATTTTAATAATTTCCCCCGTAGCACTCACTTTATATTTTCCAAATAATGGATGTCTTCCCCCAGTTATTAACATGTCATCTTCACGATCCAGAACAAGACGAATGGGACGGCCAGTTCTACAGAAAACAAATTTTAGATTCTTCATTCATCCCACCTGTCCGTCCATTTGCTCATCTGTTCAGCTACCCATCTCTCCGCCTCTCTATCCCACTCCTCATTTTGCTATCTACCCCATCCATTTATAACATGCAATACCCATTCATACACCGTTGGGGAAGTTTATTTTTAGTTGTGTTTGAAATTGTTTCATGCGCTGTTGGGTGAGGAGCATTTAGGTCTTGGCATTTTGTATTGTCTGCAGGTGTTGGATTTCTGTGGGGGTTGTTTAATTGCTAATGATCTGCATGTGCTGTCAGTAGAACACATGAGGAGTTCTGAAAGAATAAAAACACCTGAGCTCAGAGGTGGAGGTTCCACTATGCAGTCTGGCGCTGAGCATGACGGTGGCCCCTCTGATGAGGTCTGCCAGGGCTTCCACCTAGGAAAATGCCTCCTTGTCCTTCTTGGTGAAGCCACACAATGACTAACCACCCACCCTCCCGTCCATATGTACCACTCATGTAATCATCCATCCATCCATCCACCCACCCATCACACGTGCATCTATTAATCTGCACACGATCTGCTAGGCACGCTGAGATCTGTGGTCTAAGTTACTATTGCCTCTGTGCTTTGCATCGCAGTGTTTGGAGGTATGTCTGAGGGACTAATGTCACATGCCAGCTATGTTCTGTTTCTATGCTTCAAGTTTGACTTTCGCCCAGATCCAGTCGTCTGGCATATGCCTCCTATCGTCATAAAGGGGAGTGTGTGAATGGGTGGATGCAGTCTAATACCGATAGAAACACATTAGCTAGATGTGCAGTTTCCAGGCTAATTCTGATTCAGAAGGGCTGGGAGTTGGATGGGGAAATGGAATTTCTTTCTTTAAATAATTAAAAAAAAAAGATGGTATGTTTTTGAGGCAGGCGTTTCCGTGCGCTCAGGGACTGTTCTCAGGTGCATGATGCATGACTGTTGTGTGCTAAGGCAGGACGCATCGTGAGGCACTGGCTCCACACTTGGCTGCACAGTGGGGTCACAGGGCAAGTTCTGGAATACACTGACGTGGGGGCTCATAGCGGCTAGCCTTGGCATTGGGATTTCAGTGCTCCACTTGAGGACTGTGTGCGGCCACGCTTGAGAGGCAGAAGGCTCAAGGTCAGCTGTGAGTCGAGAGCTGCTTAGCCTGCGGGCTGTGGGAGGGGAGGAGTGGACATGAGATTTCAGTCCTGCTTCTCTCCACCCCACACTGAGGATCACCACACATGTCCCAGTGTACAGGACTTTTCTTGAGCTGCACAGAGGCTGCCAAAGAAAACAGGATGCAGGGCTTTGCAGATTGACTGGAACTCTGACAAAATATTAAACAGCATCTCCTCTCCTCCCCATTTCCCCACTCCCTCTCCCTACTCTGCTCCTGCTCCTTCCCTTTCCCCTGCCTCCTGCTCCCTTTCTTCCACCTCTCCCCCTGCTCCTTTTCCTCCCCTCCCCTCTCCTATCTCCCTTTCTCCTCTTTGTTCTGCAACACTGAGGACAAACCCAGTCCAAGACAATGAACACGGACCAGAAGTGCCAGCGCCAGCTAAACTCCAGTGCTGAGCCGTGAATAGCAAAGATGTGATCCTTATGATCAACCCGGAGACCACCTGTCTGCCAAGGCAGCACTTGGAGCCAGTGGGGGAGTGAAGAACCTTTCTTCTCCACTCTACCCTGCTCTGGGCTGACAGCTGCAGAGAGAGTCAGGGGGCAGTGAACATCCAAACAAGCCATCCTCCCTGAAGCTCGGATTTGGGGCCCTCACTTCTGGAAGCAGTCGGCCAACTACCCCCCCCCCTTTTCCTATTTAAAGGCTAGTACTTTTATCAAAGTCATGTGTTCAGCTGACTTTTGCAAAACCAAAAAGGGTAGCAGGGCATGTGTGAATTACCTACCCTTTATACAGAAGCAGACAGGGCCTGAGTTGCCCAGGGACAAATGGGCGGCTCTGACTGCAGCCACAGTTGACCGTCAGCCTCTCCCACACTTCTGGCTCCTAAGGCAGACTTACTTGACAGCCCCCACTGCAGCAATTGCCCCGAACACAGCTGGTCTCCCCACCTTTCCTCCGAAACCTCCACCCACTCGCTTCACATGGCAGGTAATCCTGCTGATGGGAATGTTTAGGGTAGAGGACACTGTTTTCTGTAAGAGACAAGGAGATTTCAAAAGAGCAAAATGACAACGAAGTGTTTCGTTTCCTGAAACGAAATGAGGCGGAGTCCACTCACGTCTGCTACCATGGGGGGTGGGCAGACAGCGGAGTCCACTCACGTCTGGACCATAGGGGCAGGAGGGGGAGACAGCGGAGCCCACTCACGTCTGCTACCATAAGAGCCTCCGCTTGTGTTGGGGGCTCTGGTTCACTTTTGTTGTTTGGTTTTCAGACTGGGTCTTGCTGTGTAGCTCTGGCTGTGCTGGAACTCACTCTGTAGACCAGGCTGTTCTCTAACTCACACAGACCCACCTGCCTCTGTCTTCTGAATGCTGGGATTAAAAGCATGTGCTACCAGTCTCTGGGCCATTTTAAAACAGCATTAATCTTCCCCAAACAGCTCTTTGAGCAGGTACGGTATTTACTAGAAAGAAAACTATCAAAATCCTGGGTTCTTATCAGAAGCTGGACTCCTGGTCAAATGCCTGGACCTAAAGACCCAAGCAGGTGAAAAGCAGTAGACTCCTGGCATCCTACTGAAGAGGGTGACATGCTTATGCCTAGGGCATTTTCTGTATGTGGAAGTAAAAACACGGTCAACAGAGATGCCTTGACTGTAAAAGTCATCTCTAATGATTAATTTAGGGAAACAATGAAGTATAAGAGAAATTAATGATGCCATCCAATCACAGAGTTAACTAAACCTGATGCAAACAAACAGCATTTCAATTGTAAGTGATCACACTCGGACTGGGGGTGTAACTTGCGTGAAGACCTGGGTTTGAGCCCTAGCATGCATAAATCCTGTGTGATAGTGAATGTCTGTAATTTTAAACATTCTGTATGTAGAGGCAGGGTGTTCAGAAGTTCAAGGTCAACACTGGCTACTCAGTGAGTTCAAGGGTATCCTGGAATACATGAGATTCCTTCTCAATAAGAATTATGTCTCCTCCCGGACGCGACACAGCTGCTGCAGCCGTGAATACAGGCGCTGTGAGCTGTCTGCACAAGACCTGCCCAAGGTCAAGCCAGTCACACTTCCAGTGTAGACTGGGAAGGGCATCTGGAAACCCATCTCTAGCTGACATTGCTGGAGGAGGGAGTTGGCTTTCTTTGGGGGCGTTGTGCACGCTCCCACACCCTTGTACATAACTGGACTCAATGGGTTATTTTGAAAAAGAGAACATGGACTTAGGAAGGGGATGTGCTGGAGGCCTGGGGTAAGGAGAGGTGAGGGGGATGGGTCTGATCAAAACAGGTTGTATATATGCATGAAATTCTCAGTGTAAGAAAAATATATCAAAAGAAAAAAGTGATCAGGATTGCTCTTTTATGATTGATAAGACCAAGAAAAAAAAGTAAAAAGGTTCTGGGGTCTTAGTGGTATTACAGATAACCAGCATTTAGATCTTACATTTCTCTTAGGGGCGTGGCTGCCACCTGTGCCACAGACACTCACCCGTGGGATGGAGACTTGCTGGATCTTACCTGCACGTGAGCTGGATCCTGTGTGGACACATACACATCCAGTTCTTTGTCTTCTGTCTTTGGAATAACGAGCACTCTTTGTGTTTCCATGTAGAAATGTTCTTGCCCTCCAACATGGACCTTTCCTGTGAAGGGCCAATGCAGGAACATGCTGCAGGTTTGTGCCAGTGGGAAGCTTCCATGGCAGAGCTTTTTAAACGAAGTAGGGTGTGAAATGCCTACCTGCAGCAGTGCCCACCAAGGAACCGAGCATTTACCTTGTGACAACTGGGGGGACCCGTTTTAGAGACTATAGTTCTGAAAGTTACAAGTGCCAGTTCCTTCCTTCCTTCCTTCCTTCCTTCCTTCCTTCCTTCCTTCCTTCCTTCCTTCCTTCCTTCCTGCCTTCCTTCTTTCCTTCCCTCCCTTCCCTCCCTCCCTCTCCTTCCTTCCTGCTTTCCTGCCTTCCTTCCCCTCCCTCCCTCCTTCCTTTCCTCCCTCTCCTCTCTTTCTCCCTTCTTCTCCCTTTTCTTCCCTTTCTTTCCTTTCTTTCTTTCTTTCTTTCTTTCTTTCTTTCTTTCTTTCTTTCTTTCTTTCTTTCTTTCTTCCTTCCTTCCTTCCTTCCTTCCTTCCTTCCTTCCTTTCTTTCTTTCTTTCTTTCTTTCTTTCTTTCTTTCTTTCTTTTCTTCTTTTTGTTTTTTGAGGCAGGGTTTCTGGCTGTCCTGGAACTCACTCTGTAGACCAGGCTGGCCTGGAACTCACAGAGACCTACCTGCCTCCCGAGTGCTGGGATTAAAGATGTGTGCCACCACCGCCCAGCTCAGGTTCTGTTTCTTACTCTGCCCTGGACTAACCAAATCTTAGGACTTTTCTCCTACTTAACTATTACTCTGATTTCTCCCCTCTCAATGCAACAGAGGCACACAGGCACATGGGTGCCTGTAGGCTTTGAGGGGAAGTGTAAGTCTTGGGAAGTCCCAGGACTCCAGAGGGTGATCCTCCCCATGAGAAATCATATGCCCTTGATGGCTGCTTCAGAATGGAGTCAAGGAATGACTCTACTGGCTTTTCCAAAGAGTTTACCTTCAACTATCTGATCCACGCTTTCAAATGCCTCCTCGATGTTTCCTTGCTCAAGCTTTTTTTCAGGGCACAGGAATGAGTTGTGTTTTATGGCTTCCTATGTAAAAGGATGAAAACACAAAAGCCAGTCATCCTTTCTGCTGCTGTTGCTAGTACATTCCCCCAAACGGTTGCCTCCTGGGACACATGAAAGCACACAAAGCATCCAAGAGCTCTAGAGTAGACAAGACATGAGAGGGAATGGCTTCCACATTTGCAGAGAAAACCAGCCAGAGGGACTAGGGAAACATTAAGAAGGAAAGCATGTTCAGAGCTGAGGCCTGGACTGGGATAGTTCAGGATGACAGATGCTAATTGCTCATTTTCAGCGTGGGTCTCTAGGAATGGGCGCTAGATGCCAAGGCACCATGGAGAGGCTCTAGGCCTTCCCTTTTCTCTTGTCTCTGAGGACAAGGGTATATTAGATGCTTAGCTGTGTGCGTGAACCTCTTCCTCACTCAGTATTTGAGAGGCTGAGGCTGTGTTGAGGGAGAGTACACAGGTACTCTATAAGGCAAGAAGGCCTAGTATACATTGCCATTCCTTTGGACATTTGACATATTTCAAAAGGACTTTCCTTTAGTTTTGTTCTCTGCCTCCCTCTTCCTTCCTCCCCTCCCTCTGTTTTCTGACATTAGCATGAACTGATTCCACATGGAAGCCATTCTACTCTTTGGTTCTGTGGACTGACTTACCACAGCTGGTCCTTACCAGCCCTGTAGACCTAACACATCCTTCTGCATTTCAGAATGACTCCTGGCCCTTGCATTCTTGGACTCCAAAAGCCTTCGAGTCCACAGCCTTTCTTTCTAGTTAATGGTGGTAATGAAAGCAGCTACTTTTTAATTGTTTGCTTTGTGACAAGCTGCTCATAGCAGTTTCCTCTGAACTGATGCATGCTACACTGCAGGGAAGCCTGGGACAGTCTAAAGCAAGGCTCCTTAAGACTCAGAGTGCGCTAGGGAGGCACGTTAAGACTCAAGAAGTCAGTGGGGTGTGGTGGCGCACACCTTTAATCCCAGAACTCGGGAGGCAGAGGCAGGTGGATCTCTGTGAGTTTGAGGCCAGCCTGGGCTACAGAGTGAGTTCCAGGACAGCTAGAACTATATACTCAGACCCTGTAATAGGTTTTTATTTTCTTTTAAAAACGGGGTGTGGGTGTGGCTGCTTCCTACCATTTGGGTCTGGGCCCTCAAAGGCTGCTAACTATTAACTTTTTCACTGGTAATTTGACTCCACCCCTCTGTTCCCGGCTGAAAGATTTCCAACTTGTAACTTTCATAAAACTCAGTTAGCTCAAAGGAAGGAAAGGAAAGGGAAGGGAAGGGAAGGGAAGGGAAGGGAAGGGAAGGGAAGGGAAGGGAAGGGAAGGGAAGGGAAGGGAAGGGAAGGGAAGGGAAGGGAAGGGAAGGAATCTGTCTAAGTCCGGGGAACTACACTAACTCTAAGCTCCTTTTTTCCAATAACGTTTTTCCTCCAGTTATCTCAGTAACTTCTGCCTTCTTCCTTATTCTCTAGAACTATCTGTTTTATCTGAGCCTTGTTTCTGCCTGCTTTCCTATCATCAGCTTTAGGAGTTCACTTTTGCTGACACCACCCAGCTAACTCTGGTGCTCAGTCTTCCCTGACTCTTTCCCAACTCCTTCCAGCTGTCACTCTCTCTCTTATATACCTCCCTCCAAGCTGTTCCCACAAGTCCAAGTGGCAGGTAACCATACGGGGATGAGCTTTATAGCACAAGTTTCTTTGACAAAGCATTCTTTTGCAAGCCCTGTCTAAAAAACAAAAAACAAAAAAAAAGAAAACAAAAAAAATCACCCTCCCACACAAAAAAAGGAAAGAGAGACTCAAGAAGCAGTGACTGGAGAGATGGCTCAGCAGTTAAGAACACTGGCTGCTCTTCCAGGGGATCTGGGTTCAATTCCCAGCACCCCACCTGGGGGCTCACAACCATCCAGTTCTATTTCATACTCTGTTTTGGCTCCCTGGGCACCAGTCACACAAGTGATTCATAGACATTCAGGCAAAACACTCTCACATATTAAAAAAAAAAAAAGACTCACAAAGTAAACAACACAGAGGTTTCAGGAAGTCCCTAAAACTGACCAGTTGTACTACCCTCTTCCTCCTCAAGTATATGCAAACAGTAAAGACTGTGTGTCTCAGACCAGCCAAAAGGCACAGGCCTAGGAAATTGGAGCTGCCTGAAAGGGACTTGGAAATAGCCCAGCTCTCTGACCTATTGAGTGGCGGCTCACAAGCCATGCAATGAGCTCTAGGGTTCCAATTTCATAAGCTATTGTCCATGCCAGGGAGGGCTTTCTGTTACGCAGCTGCCTTGGAGTCATTCCCATGACTGATAGTCCTATAAGCACTCCCTCACTCCTATGTCTGAGTGACCCTTACAAACTCACTGCTTCACAAAGTTGGACTTGGTGACATCATTACTGCAGTTTGTCATTGTTGGTTCCCATATGGGTGAGTTCATATCTGTTCATATCACCCCAGAAATAGTGTCCCACAGCACAAACACTACATTATGGTTGTACATATGCATACATGTATATGCTTACATTAATTCTGTCTTACCTCTATGTTTTTAAAATAATTTTTATTTACTTATGTATGAGTGCTCTGTCTGTGTGTATGCCTGCACGGTATGAGGAGGACATCAGTCCCCATTATAGATGTTTGTGAGTCAAATGTCGTTGCCAGGAATTGAACTCAGGACCTCTGGAAGAGCAGCCAGTGCTCCTAACCGCTGAGCCATCTCTCCAAGCCCCCAGTATCACCTTTATTTTTAAAATGAAGAAATGGTGCTTAGGGAGGAGAAAATAGCTCTCAAAGCCAGGCTGCAAATATGTGAATCAGGTAGCATGCAATCCCAAGCTTAGTCTCTAGAAACATCTTGTCTAGGGTTGGGGAAGTGAGTCAGTGATGGAGAACTAGCCCGGCATACACAAGGCCCTGGGTTCTCCAGACCTAACGCCGTCCTTCCCAGTGACAGCTACCTGACCTCTTAGAGCAGTGGAAAATAAACACCACACTTGAAATTTTTACTCTCTTAACACTTTTAGTTAGGGCTTCTGTTGCTGTGATGAACACCATGATCAAAAACAAGTTGGGGAGGAAAGAACTTATTTGGCTTGTGCTTCTCCATTACAGTCCATCGTTGATTTAAGTCAGGGCAGGAACTCAAGCAGGGCAGGATCCTGGAGGCAGGAGCTGATGCAGAGGCCACAGAGGAGTGCTGCTTACTGGCTTGCTCCTCATGACTTGCTCAGCCTGCTTTCTTATAGAACCCAGGACCACCACCCAAAGGATGGCACCACCCACAGTGGGCTGGGCCCTTCCTCATCTATCACTGATTAAAATGTGCTACGGGTTTGCCTGCAGCCTGATCTCATGGAGGCATCTTCTTAATTGAGGTTCTCTCCTCTCAGATGACCTTAGCTTGTGTCAAGTTGACATAAACTATGCAGGACTCACTTTGACCTCAATAAGTCACAGCTGCAAACACGGACGTATGTTTATTGCCACATTGTAAGGGTGTCTAAAGGCATGCAAGCTGCTGATGAGATGTGTGTGTAAGAGGGGAGCGCTGTGGTCAGAATGTCTCACACTCATCAGCTCCTTTACCTTTATCATGACTTCATGGGGTGCACATCATTACCCCCTTTACAGGTGAGGAAACTGTGGTACACAGATGTAAGTTCCTTGCCTAAGATCACATGTGTAGAAAGGGACACAGCTATAATTTATATTTGTCAGCTTGGATCTAGTACCTGTGTGCTACACTGCCTCTCTTGTAAATATATTTTATATAATTTTTATGGTATATATCATATACATATACAACACATACAATATATGATATTCATGTAAGTAGGTTTATGCATAGATTGGTATTGGTATGTATGACTTTTGTTTCCTGCTTTTGGTCATAGAGGAATTACTTACTCCCTCTAGACAGTCTTATTCTGAGAAAACATTAGATCTCTAACTATTCTGAGTCCCAGGATAAGTCATGGCTGTATCCCTTACTTCAGGAAAGTAGAGTTAAGTTAGGAATAAAACAACAAAGAAAACAGACCCACGTTAGGATCCTTGTGCAAGCCAAGGAAGGAGAGTGAGCCAAGAAAGCCTGCTTTCCTTGCACGGTCGGGAACTGGGAACTGGGACAAAGCTGGTTTGATGTAGAAAGATTGAGAACCTCCTCCTCCTTCTTCTTTTTTAGATACAGGGTTTCTCTGTTGTAACTCTGGCTGTCCTGGAGCTCACTCTGTAGACCAGGCTGGCCTCGAACTCACAGAGATCCACCTGCCTCTGCCTCCCGAGTGCTGGGATTAAAGGTGTGCGCCACCGTCTGGTCTGCCAGCTTGAACCATGGCTTCTTCACTCTGCGCATTTAAAGACTAGTACCCCTCAGGCACCTTTAAAGCTGTTCCTAAGGTTCCCAAGGCCTTCGCACACCAGCTATGGTATGTTGCAAGCTCAGAAACAAGCTATTTTTCAACTTTGCTTCTCTGAATCTGTCACTGAATCAGAGACTGCAAATCCAAGAAGCTATAGTTTGGGTGTGTGCTGTACCCCAAACACCGCTGAGTTAGAGGCTGTCCCCAGCTTGGCCCCAGCATGAGAGTGGTAGAAGTCTTACAGGTGAGCACTCCTGGAAGGCTTTAGGTTATTGGAGACTGTGGGACCTGGTCCCTTCCTTCTCTCCCTTTCCTGCCCCAAACACCAGGCCAGTGCTTTTGCTCAGCTATGTGTGGCTACTATAATGTATTGCCTGGAAAAGCATGAATCAAAACTTCTAAAACTGCAAGCCAAAAGAAACCATCTTTATAAGGTATTTATCTCAGGTGTTTGTTAAAGTAATGACAAAATTAACACATCAGCCCACACTTGAATTTTTTATGTTCTCATTCCATTATTTCTTCAGAAAAATAACTTGAATCCCATCTCCTAGAACCAGAAATTAGAGTATAAATTTTTATATAATTCCATCATGAAATCCCCATTACGTTTGGGCTCTACTTTGAAGACATTATTGTTCCCAATATCTGCTCTCATCACCTTCCTCAAGTAACAGGGTTCAAGTCTCTGGTGGATGAACAAGTCATCTGGAATGAAATAATGCTTCCTAGCTCTCTTGGCAGTTAGGTATGGCAGATGCTGGGCTTCTAGCCAATTAGATAAAAGGTATATGCAATGCACACACCTCCTTGTAAGGTCTGGCAAATGATCTTTTAAAATTTTTTTTTAGTTCTTTTAGATAGTGTCTCTCTAAGTAGTCCTGGCTATCCTGGAACTTACTATATAGATCAGAATGATCTCTAACTCTCAGAAATCTGCCTACCTCTGCTACCCAAGTGCCAATCAAAGGCATGTGCCCCCATGCCCTGTCTGGGGAATGCTCCTAAAGGCATTAGGGGTACCCATTCTTGTTCCTTTTGTTGTCTGAAATCTGGAATTGCGAGCCTAACTTTAACCCTAACCCTCAGCAGCTAGTTTAGAAAAAGCTGTGACTTGCAGAATGGAAACCGTGTATTACAGAGACACTGGATAGAAGAAGCTGGATTCCTGACATGCATAGCTCACAAGTTGTGGCTTGTGTCCCAGCCCAACTCCCAGGGTGTTAGGAGATAATTAGATCACAGGGCTCTGCTCTCATGGATGGGTTATTGTAATAACCATAGTGGGATAGTTTTCTTATGAAAGTGCCTTTCTCTCTCTTTCTTACTCTCTTCCCTTCCACCTTCTGGAATCATGTAGCATTAGATGAGGTCCTTCAGCTTTGGACTTCCCAGACAACAGAACCCCGAAAACCAAATCCCTATTCATAATACATTGCCCGGTGTCAAGGATTCTGTTATAGCAACACAAAGCACACCATGAAACCCATACAAGCAGAGACTAGCAGACTAGCATACTGTATAAGCTTCGGACTAATCATGTCTAGTCTTTTTTCTTTTCTTCTGTCGGTAGGCAAGCATTCTACTACTGAGTTCACTGAGCTACACCCCCATCTTCTTACTTTTTTTTTTTTTTGAGTCAGGATCTCACTAAGCTGCCCAGGTGAACCTCAAACTTGCAATTCTTCTGACTCAGTAGGCTACACAGCCAGAGTTTCAGGCCTCTGTCACCAGGCCTGGGCAACTTCTGGGCTTTTTAAATGTGAGAGAGAAACTTCTATTCTGATTATTTTTTTCTGTTTCTTAGAGCCAAAGATAATTTCATCTCATACAACTAATATCTTCCAGACCAAGATGATTTTTCCAGAGCAAGCAGACGCCAAGGGGGTTGGGGAAAAGGCTCTGAGTCAGTCTTCTAATATTAAGACATTTACAGAGATGTTTTTGTCTTTACAGTCTTTTAAAAAAGATTTCCCTTTTTTTATTTTATGTGTATGAGTGTTTGCCTGCATGTATGTCCAGGCATGTGTGCACGTCTGGTGTCTGCAGAGGCCAGAAGAGGGTGACAGATCCCAGGGAACTGGAGTTACAGATGGTTGTGAGCTATCATGTGGATGCTGGGACTAGAACTTGGGTCTTCTGCAGGAGCATCCAGTGCTCTTAACCACTGAGCCATCTCTCCAGCCCAACTATACAATCTTAGAGGGAGACTGACAAGCCCTCCATACCTCGATGGTGAAAATCACAGGTTTCAGATCCTCATAGGTGATTTTCATCTTTTCGGTTGCTCGTTTTGCCTGAACATCAGTCTCTGCAACCACAGCACAGATGACCTGGCCCACACAGAGCACCTGAAAGGCACAAATATAAACCAGATTGAGGACCAGCGAGATGGCTCATCCTGTAACAGTACTTGCTGTGCAAGCCTGGCCACCTGAGTTCAATCCCTGGAACCCACGTAAAGGTAATTGGAGAGAGAAAAAGCTCCATAAGGTTGTCCTCTGGCCTCTACATATGACCTACGCACCTCCTACACCCCACACCAAATTAGTGATAAAAAGACTAATTTAAATAATTTTAAAGCAAATAGAACAGAAGCCAAGCTTAACCTCACTTAACTAATTCAACTAACATCTTAGATGTCATTGTTGAACAGAAATAGCCACCCTGGAGCCACACGTGCTTGGGTAAAAATTTAAAAATAATAAAAAAGGAAGGTCTTGGGTTTACCCAGTGGGAGAGCACTTGCCTAGCATGTGTGAGAGCCCTGGTTAGACCCCATGTGTGAGAGCCCTGGTTAGACCCCAGCACCGCACACGAAAGTGCTCATTACACATTCTCAGTCACGGCCACTGTTCTCAGAGAGTGTAACTCCCAGAGTGACAGGAACACGAACTGACCGAGTCCCTGCTGTGCGTTGTCCACATGCGTCCTTCATCCTGTCATTTAAGAGCTTAAAGTGTGCGCGGCCCCTGCTGTGAACTCACTGAACTACCCAAGCCCTTACTATGTTGAAGCACCCATGATATTTGGCGACAGAACTTCACAGAGGTTATTAACATTGAGTGAGGCCATAAAGGTGAAGCCTCTAAGAGACTGGTGAGCCTGGAAGAGAAGGAACAGAGAAAAGGCAAAATGAAGACAATGAGAAGGCAGCCATCAGCAAATCAAGAAAAGATTCTGACCTGCTGACGTTACGGCTCGGGCTCAGCTCTAGGACTTCAAAAATCCATTTTTGTTGTTTCAGCCTCCCACTTTATGTATTTTTTAAAAAAAAGATTTATTATTTTATTTTAGTGTGTGGGTGTTTTGCCTTCACGTATGTCTGTGCTCCACATGTTTGCAGTGCCCACAGGGGGCAGAAGAGGGCATTGGATACTGAGGAACTGGAGTTATAGATGGCTGTGAGCTGCAGCGTGGGTACTGGGAATCAAACCCAGGTCTTCTCTCCTCCACTGAGCCGTCTGTCCAGCCCCGTGTTTAGGCAGTTTGTTATGGTAGCCCCAATAGACTGATAAATGACAGCCAAGCTCTTTTGAGTGATTCAGCAAAAAACAAACAAGCAACAGCAAGCAAACAAACAAACAAAATAACTCTACTGATCTCTTCCATAGCTGGAGAAGAAAGTGTGTGGGAATCCTTGAAATGTGACAGCGGCCAGCACTTAGCGTCTTCACATGCCAACCCCGTCCTGGGTGTCTCGAGTGTATTCACCTGCTTGACTTCCATGACACAAGGGAGTGTGTGTTATGGTCAGCCCCCTTTAATGATGGTGGACCCCAAGGGTGTACAGTAGGCGAAGATGCTGGAACAGAAGCTGAGGTGGTCTGATCCTAAGTCAGGGTGGTCAGCAAATGATTGTTAATTTGAATTAAAAGGCCAACAATAGCCAGGTTGACTTATTAAGTAGAGTGTATGCAGGAAGCGAGACCTGTGAGAGAAGGTTTAGGAAGGGAGAAAATTCCATGTAAATGAGAGGGTGTGGCTGTGGTCCCCACACTTCCTTTCTAGATATTTCTAGAGCATTCTATCCTGATATAGATCAGATCTTACATTTACTCTTCAGATAAGGGTAGATGAACTCAAAGGCACACAGTGACTGAATCAGATCTGTGATTAGTTTTTGTTTAACATGCTACTGTCTAACTTCAGAAATGCAAAATAGAACAGAGGCATTGGGGTAGAGAGGAGCCAGGGCCTTGGCACTTCTCCTCTTCAATGGTAGAAAAAGCTGGGGGGGCAAAGGCAGCTGACTGACCAGGGGCCCTTGGATGATTATGTGCACAGGCACCTGAGAAAGCACGTCCCATTCATACCTTATCTACGGCCAGTAATTTGTCATCTTCATCGCCATTGGTGCCTGGAATGTCTTCAGCTGTTATCACTTCAACCACGCCAGGTAGGTCAAGAACTTCCGATGAATCGATTGATCTGAACATAGAGAGACATTTAGACTTTTTTTGTTGTTGTATGTATGTATGTATGTATGTATGTATGAGAGCTCTATCTGCATGTACACCTGCCTGCCAGAAGATGGCATCAGATCTCATTACAGATGGTTGTGAACCATCATGTAGTTGCTGGGAATTGAACTAAGGACCTCTGGAAGAGCAGCTAGTGTTCTGAACCACTGAGCCATCTCTCCAGCCCCGAGAGATATTTAAGAAAGTGACATCAGGCCCTCAAACCAGAGGGAAGTGGAGTATAGTTGAAAATAAAAACGTGTATCCTGGACAGTGTGTGGCGCACGCCTTTGATCCCAGCACTCAGGACGTAGAGGCAGGAGGATCTCTGTAA